>PVJC01018586.1:19597-31264 GCA_004026665.1 Murina feae | reverse complement strand
AGAAAATAAAAACAAGGAGGGTTAGTGAGAGATGTGTGATTGCATTGGGGAAAAAAGGTGATAAAACTTGATCGTGGATTAGAATAATCATGGCCATAAAAGATGGGATACTTGCTATATATTATAAACCAGACTCAGGACTTTTTAATCCACAATCTCATCAACACTCAGAATCCTATTCAAGGCCTATTTTGTGGCTGATGCCACAGGAGCTCTGAGAGGTGATGTGAGTCACCAATGTGGGTGCAGCCAGCAGTGGCAGAGCCAATATTTGAATGCTTGTCTTTCCAGAGCCAAAGTGGTCTTGTCTCTGTGGCACTGTGTCCCTGGCGGATGTGCTGAGGGTGACAGAATGAAGATACACTGTAGGCAACGTCATTCCATGTTGAGCACATAGACAGTGTGTGATGAGCCTGAAGTGATGACAGCTGGCGTAGGGCTTCTGGTTTGGGGTAGGGTGCTGTGGGATGGTGCACATGCCTTCCTGGGTTTGAGGAGTGGTGATGACAACCCTGAGTTGGGAATTTGGATCTGGAACTTGGGAGAGGAGTTGTAGATGGAGATGAAAATCTGGGAGTTCTGGCTACATTGGGCAAATTAAATGACATCACGTTTATGTGTGCTTGGACTGTAGGAAATGCCACTAGTGAGTACGGACAATGGCATAGTCATGACTTAGGATGGCCTCAACTGGCGCAAGTTGAACTGATGTCTCCTTCTGCATGTTGCTTCCTGCCACAGGGATATTGGTGGAGTCAGCACTGTTTTCTTCACACCTGCCTCGCATGAACTGGGACTTGGACTGCGCCTGGATCGAGCCTCAGACAGATTGGATTCCAAGGGAGACAGATTGTTGAGGGTCCACGTTTCCTCAAAAGGTGATTTCAGACTCTCTGGGCACAGGGATACCATAGAGAAAGCCCAAGTCGAGCCCTTGGTGGGAAATTCTGACCTTGGATGGAGCCTCATGGGGGAGTTGGGGCTGTGAGGTTGTTGGTGTGGTTGAGGGTGGTTGAGGGCTCTGTATGTTATTCCAACAAAGGAGAATTTATGACCTTCTGGTGAGAAAAGTCCACGTTAAGGTCTTATTTTGCTTTAAGATTAAATTAATTGAACAACCATTTGCTGCACATTGACGGCAAGCCAGTGAAGCAATGCAAAGATCAGCCCTAGGGATCACGCTCCGTGGTGCTGAACCCTTTGCCCTGGTGCTCTCACATGGTGAAGGGGAGCCGGCCTATCCCTGGCTCTTGTCCATGGCCACTCCACCTTTAGGAAACCCTCTCGATTTCCTCTCTATGGTAAATCTACAGGTTATGGCACATGGTCTGCGTCTTCAAAATAACCTTCAATCATCTAACAGCCCTGAGTCTGATCTAGTCTCAACCACCAACCATTCTTACCATTAGCTCTGGTTGGCAAATGCATGGACGATTGGAATCCTTGATTTAGTCCTCAACTTTTTATTCCAAATCTGGCAGGAGGCCCAGCTCTGCTCTACCAGCTCATGTCTGGCCGACTTCAACCATCTTTAAGGAGGACTAGAGGGCTGTCTTCAGCACAAAAGCGGCAAGGGGTAGCAGAAAGACCTGGTTTGAACGATGCCTTAAGCATTGACCAGATGGGTGTCTTGCACAAATTGTTCAATGTCTCTGAGATGTCACCTCCTCATCTCTACAATAAAAAAGTCATGTAGAGGGAGACCAAACTTTATCACAGCTCCACAGACAGGGACCACTAATGTTAAGAAAAGGGATCTTTCCAGCCAAACTTTTCCATTCACTGCTCTTCCAAAAAAAAAAAAAAAAAAAAAGCTGCAGCAATGTGTTCTCTTTATTTGCTTGTAGTTTGGGGTAAATCACTTAGCCTCTCTGTGCCTCTGTGTCCCTCTTCTGATAATTGGAGGTGATGGTGGTAGCTTTGGAGGGGGAAGTCCTTTCCTTCATAACCTGTGGCATTGTGTGGAGGATGCAATTTGTGGAAATGAATGAAAAGCAACATGTAAATAGTAGCGTGTGCATGGGCAAGGGCCGAGTAGATGGCAAAAGGCCAGGCTAACAATGCAGGCAACGGCCGGAGGTCAACATTTAAGTGCTTGACCTGTATCCGGAGGGCAGCATGGAGGGTTTTATCAGGATGACGACTTGGTCAGATTCGTTGTAGGAAGTGGCCCTGGTGGCAGTGTGGGTATTGCATTGGAGGGGAGTGAGGTGAGATTCAGGGACGCGTAGGGGGAATGCGGTAAGGATTCAGGCACCAGAGGCCGGTGGCTGGGACTGAGGTACTAACCGTGGGGTGAAGGGAAGTGAATGCAATGGAGAGACACTTACAAGGTCCTGTCTGGTGACTGGGTGTAGATGACAAGGGAAAAGGAATCAGGTTCAAAGCTGGATGTTCAGAGGGCAGGACTTTTATTGAACAAAACCCACTGGAATGGAGATGGGTGGGGCTGGGGTGGGTGTGCTGTTCCCCAGTTTGGGCATTTGGACTTTGTGGGGACATGGGGGATCCAAACAAAGATACAAAAGCCCAGAGCTTTTGTATCCTCTTGATGGAGGATAAGGATTGCATTAAGATGCAAATGGCTCTGATGTGCTCTCCCTTCTTCACTCTATTCCCCAAAGGCTCTTTCCTTTCCCTGAACTCTTTGAGCTTGTTGGTGCCACACAATTAGGCACTTAATTGCTTTCTAATTGATATGCGCCTTAGCCTGTCTCATCAGATAAATTTGCAAGCTCCTTGAGGGCAGAGGGATCTTCATCACATCCCTCAAGCCTCTCCCTGGGCGCCCGATGAGATTGATGAGGTATTTGAATGGGGGAGAGGAGAATGGATAGCCTATCAGTCATGGATGGTCCCTCTGAGCCTCAGTTTTCTCATCTGTAGAATGGGAGTCACCAGGCCTTCTTCAGTCCTTTCGTGATTTCTGAAGGTTTCTAGTTTTTGTTCATCCCTTCTAATGGTGGAGAGAAAGCTGGAGAGGAGAGAGGATGTAGTTGATTAGACTCCTAAAGTGCATTCCTTGGCCTTTTGTCCAATGTCAGGATGGTTAGGCAGGAAATAGAAATGAAAGAGGAGGAAAAAGAAAAAAACAAAAACAGAGGAGAGAAGCGAATTGTTTCTCTCCAGTAGAGTAACAGGCGCTCAGCAAAACAAACAAGCCTGACGGAATGCTTGGCGCTTATACAGACAAACAAATCACTTTCCCCAAGTGCTTCTTGGGGGAATTAGGCTCCTGGAAATGAAACACAAACAGATTATTAAAAAAGAGCTCCCCGTTGGGAGAGAAACAGTATTTACAAGAGAAGATGTGCCTAGCCGGACCTCTAATTGCTGTTCATTATCTCATATTGATTTAATTAGCTGCTGCTCTCAGGTTTGAATTGCCTGCTGCCCGCAGCAGGGGACCGGCGAAGAGAGAGAGTTCAGATTGACCAAGCAGGCTCCTGCCATCTCTCACCCTCCTCCTCCTTCTCCCCCCCAGAAACATGGGGGTCAGCTCGCGGGGTGTCACTGCCGTGGCAAAGTGGTGGCTGGTGGCTGGAGGCGGCCAGCCACATCCAAGGCCGTGTGGGCTGTGCAGTCCCGCGTGAGCCCCGACTGGGGTGGCTGTGAGGAGCTAATTAGCCGCAGTAATTAGAGAGAGTGTCTTCATAATGTGGAATTAGAGTGGGCTGTTGAGAGCACAGGGAGATGGATGGCCTGGGCTAGCGGTGGTAATGGGGAAGAGGGAGGCAGGGGGAAGAGGAGATGGCCTCCCAGAGTGTCCTCTGGCCTGTCAGGTGACTTTTCTCCCCCGCCTGCTACAGGGTCACTAATCCCAGGCTATTCAGCCATTTGTGGCCTCTTCCCTCCTCGGTAACCCAGACCCTCCAACGGAGCAGACATTTCCAGATGAAGGAGGAAGGTTATTAGCGGTTCTCTCAAGTGGGCGTCGGGGACCAATTGTTTTGAAGATTTGGGGTTTATAATTGCAAGTGATTAATGGGGGAGTTGGCAACCAGGCTTAAAAGGTTGCTAATTGCTCTTTTCACGTAATTGTGTCTGAGTGAGAGCAGTGCGGGTGCACAGGCTCGGCCTGCGGGATGCACGGTGTGGGCACTGAATGGTGTCTGCGCCTTCCCTCCCTCCATCTATCCACTCAGCAAACTTCAGTGCAGAGTCCCCGGGGCTCCTGAGTGAGTGCCAGGTGCTGGGGACACAGCTGTGCATGACACAGATCCCCTGCCCTCAAGGGCCTTGCTCTCTGTGAGCTTGGGGACACTAAGGCATGGAGGTCCCCTATACAGTCTACCTGTGCCAAGGCCACTGAACCAACCCTAGTTGGAACCCATTCTCATTAGAGAGTTCACCAGGGTATTGTCAGAGGGAGGGAGAGGGTGACAGCGAACATGGTAAGGTCACACGCTTGGAACTAACTGCTGATTGGGACAACTACGTGGGAGTGCAGCCCCGTCTAGAACCAGAAAAAATAGCAAGCATGGTCTTGGACTGGCTGGGCAAACTACTCCAAATGGATGCATGAAGATCCAGGACTGCTAGGAGAAATCCTCAGGCCTCCTCACTGAGAGCCTAGGAACTTGATATTTACACAGCATGACAACAGGCCTGGCCATCCGATCCTCCTTGTTGCAAAAGGTAAAAACAGCCCAGTCGGCATGGCTCAGGGGTTGAGCATTGACCTATGAAGCAGGAGGTCACAGTTCGATTCCTGGTCAGGGCCCATGCTTGGGTTGCAGGCTCGATCCCTGGTGTGGAGCGCGCAGGAGGCAGCCGATCAACGATTCTCTCTCATCATTTTATCTCTCTTTCCCTCTTCTTTCCTCTCTGAGATCAATTAAAAAAAAAAAAAGGTAAAAACAAAACAGAGTGCATCTTAGAAGATATGCCACCGCTGACAGGAAAGGAAATTGAGGCGTATGGAAATGGGGGCTGACTCAAGGTTGCATCACCTGTGCATTAGGTTTTAGTTCCCTGATCTCATATTCTTTGCCTCAGGCTCATGGTCAGATAGCAAAACCCTTTAGAATTTATTGCGTTAAAGAGTGGCAAGTAGGTTTTATCTTGCTCACAGATTCTGCATTTCTTAGTAATGGCTGCTTGGTGTGGTGGATTGGGAAAGCATTCTCCTTGCATATCTAGTCACAGTGGAAAAGCAGTCTGTGATCCATTAGTAATGTCTGCTTTGACTCAGGGAGGGGGTGCAATGGTATGGATGCCACAGAGGTGCCATGTTTGATAAAACCCGATTTCTTTAGCTTTCATGTATGGAACCAGAGTTTCAAAGAATAGGAGTGCCTCGCCCAAGGCCCTTAGGAGTCACTTGAACAAAATGCACTCACCTGCATCCCTAGGTCCACACTGTGTATGTGTTGGTTATCTTTTGTTTTCTCCCCTATCTTCCCCTGCTAGCTTCTGGGCAGGGGTCCTGTCTGCATTTCCCCTAGTTTGTGCCCAATACCACGCCTGACTCATAAACATGTGTAGAGTAAATGGACAAACAAAAGTATGGCTCCGGGTGGGTTAAAGCTGCCGGAAGGCTGCTGATTTGGCTGGACTGCCCCAGAATCAGGAGACCTGGACTCATACCCTCACACTCAGCAGCTGTGTGACCCTGAGCAAACGCTTCAGCCTCTCTGATCCTCCGTGTCCTCCCCTGTAAAAGGATGGTAATCCATGCACCCACCGCAGAGTGCTGTGTCGGGGCAAAACAAGAGAAAAGAGCCACCGAACTCGAAATCTGACGTTCAGAACTCCTCCGTGGTACTCTGTTTATTATTGTTATTCTCAGTGTTTCCAAGTAGTGGAATGGACTGCCTTGGGTGGTACAGGGAGACTGAGGAGGTGGGGTGGGCACGGGAGAAGAACTTCCACCATCGCACTGAGACTGGACGAGGCCTTTGAGCGCCACCCTGCCCTGCCCATCAGTCTCTCCCTGGTCCCAGGCTATAAAGAAACCAGCCCCTTGGAACTCTGATTTAACTAGCCCAGCGACATTGCCCTATCGAGCACTCACTTCAACTCTGCCAACTGGGGGAAATGCGGTTTGCCCCCCACCCTCTCACTTACATCGGAAGGAGAAGTGGACGTGGACTTGTTTATTCAAGTCCAGCTGGGGAGCCCCTCAACTCCCTCCCCCTACCATCCTCCTCGCACACATATTTGAGTTTGGATAAATCTCTTCTTCACGCTCATCAGCGAGCCCTTTCTCCCCTGCCTGGGCTTCCACTGCTCTCTCCCCATTGCCTCTTTTCCAACGGAATTAACTTCAATCTTTTTCTTTCTTTTTTTTATTTTTTATGGAAAAGTGTTTGCTTGATCTCTGGTGCTCAGTGTCCTAATTGTTTCCTTCATCTTGGGTAAAACCTCATTAACTTAGCAGTTGCCTGCCCCTCTCAGAGCCGCCAGAGCCTTTGGGGGTCTTCTCTGCAGCTGATGACGCTGGGCCCTCAACTTGGGGCTCTTCTCTCTCTCACCCTCCATTTGTTGATGCGTTGTCACCATCCCTTCCTTCCCCTCTCCTTCCTTCCCCTTCCCTCTCCTCTTTCCTCCCTCCCTCCCTTCTTCTCTCCCTCCCTATCTCTCTGCCTCTGGCTTCCTTTTTCTCCCTCTCTGTCCTTGAACCTCCCTCACCCAGACCCTCCTCTTTCACTGGACAGAGAATTCAGACTAACTTACACCTGAGAACCTGGCGGGTAAATGGGATATGCCACTGCGACTCAGAGGGGCCTGCTGGAATCTGGGCCACTCTGACCGCCCGCCATCGCCTTCCTGGAATTCCTTACTTCCTACACAGGGGACCCACAGCGGTCATGAGCCTAGGGTGTCCCCAGATGTATGACACTCACCGTGAGCCCCAGGGAATCTCTGGTCAGGAGGAAGGAAGAGAGGGGCTTGGGGGGTCTAAGGACTTGGGAGATGCTTCTCGTTGTGTAGGGGGACGCTCGAAGAGTCACAGAGCACATCGGGAAAGTAAAGGCTCTGAGAAGGCCCGTGGGAACAAAATCTGTGAAATTGTGTTTCATCCAAAGATTTCCAAACATATCCACTTTGCCAAGTGCTATAGGGAACTACCTCCCTTGGGAAACATCTAACAGGGTTCTCTCTCCCCTCCTCCTTTGACAATTAAACTGCTATTTCTCTTCCCCACCCACATTTTAAAAGATCCTTTCTATGTTCTGCTTCTGAGATGCGCTACCTTCCTGAGGAGGAGCTAATGACCTCACCCTCATCTGTGTCCAGAAGAGATCAGTCAGCTCTTCCTCAGAGTTTATCTCTGGCTGTGCATTCCCTCAGGCAGGTGCTGAGGAGGAATTCACTGCTTAGACTCAAGTTCAAATCCCAGCTCCACCACCGAGTGCATGAGCCTTCCGGGGCCTGTTGTTAAAACTCTTGTGACTCGGTTGACTCACTTGTTCAATAAGATCATGACACCTATAGCACAGGCACCCTGCGGTCGTGGAAGAATTCACTGAATAATGTCCATGAAATGGGGGACTTCTGGAAAAGACTCGGTACATCCTGTGTGTGTCCGTGTCCATGTGTGTGTTGGGGTGTGTTTATGGAGGTAAATCTCACGCAACATGAAGTTAACCATTTGAAAGCGTACAGTTCCGTGGCATTTAGCACTCTTAGTACGCAGTGTACCACAGCCACTGTCTTTATCTAGTTCCACCCAAGACATTTCATCATCCCAAAAGGAAACTTCTTTCCCACCAGGTGTCACTCCTCATCCCCCCTCTGCCAGCCCCTGGCATCACCAATTTGCGTTCTCTCTCTCCAGATTTGCCTGTTCTGGATATTTCACAAACATGGGGTCATACAACTCATGACCTTTATGTCTGCCTTTTTGCCCTCAGTATGATGTTTTCGAGGTTCATCCATGTATCAATGTTTCACTCTTTTTTGGGGCTGAGTCATACTCCATTGTATGGCTGTGCCATGTTCCATTTATCCAGTTATCCCTCAGTATAGTCTCCAGTAGAATTATTGAAGGCACTCTCTTCTTTCCTTGGGCTAAAGAGTGGGAGAGGTTGCTTTGCAGGACCCACACTGGGGTTGTGGGTAGAGCTCTGAAAGTCAAGAGGCCTGGACTCTGCTTCTGATTTTGCCGTGTAACCTTGGGAGTCTCCCTTCCTCTCTTTGGGCCTCAGTCTTCCCCTCTGTAAAATGGGGGTTCATCAAGATGATTTCCTGGTCAGATCCTGTTCCAACATTCTACAATTCTAGGCATCTTCACACTTTCCAAAGGGGTCACCACATCTGGAGAAAACGCTTCGGAGGGATAGCAAGATGACTGCTTGGTCAGATTCTCATTCACGGTCCAGGTCCGGCGCTGCTATAGGCAGAGGAGCCTCGGCATTTCCATGTGAAAAACCAGGAGGGAAGTGCAGAATGAGGCTCCAGTTTCGTGCTCCTGTGAATGACACCCGAGGTGTAACGGAGCTGGCATTTCTGCAGCGATTCCTCGGCGGCGTGCTGACGGGGCTGAGATTAGTCACACCTGATATGAAAAACCAACGCTCATCGATCGGACCCATCTGCCAACAGCCTGTCTGCAGGCAACGGGTTCCGTCGAACCCCACTGGGATATCCACGTGCTCCCAGGATGTGGTCTTTCTCCTTGGTAGCTCCTCATCAAGACACATCTTGACAAAACTGGGAATGTCCGCATTTACGTCTGTGAGAAGGGAGCTCTTCGTGAACAGGGTCTAATTAGGATGAGTAAGCACGCGAGCTCAGCAGTCCTCCGACAGAGATTGGGACTGTGACTGCGAGAGCCACGTTGTGAATCGCAGTGGGGACGAGGGGGGGCTCTGCTTTGCATTCAGGGGGATCCCCTACACTCCCTCTCCCAGTTCAGGGATCTGGCCTAAAGGCTGGAGAGCCCACAGCTGGGTCTTAGAAGAAGGTCTCCTGGCCAACTGTTATCTTTGGGCCAACAGGAAGCTCACCCTCCTGGGTGCTATGGGGCTGATAGCTGTCACCTTGGGCAAGTTATAAAAGGTGGCCTTAGGCACTAGACTACCTGCTCCAGGGGGAGAGGGAGCAGGCGTGCCACTCATTTTGCTCACGGTTACCCCTCCAGTGCAGGCACAGGCCTTCATTCACAGTCAGCGCTCACTAACCATGTGTAACTTGCCCTGAGGCCACGGAGCTGGAATGTGCTACCTGCAGCTTTACACCCAGACAACCTTGGAGCAGAGCATCTGGACTTCCCACCTGATAGGATCTTCCTTGTCCCACATGCACCCCGTATTGCTGTCATTGTTGTCGTCTGGACCGTGAGCTGCTTAAGGAGCTGCTTCCCCTTCATGGTGCCAGTCTCTGGCACAGAGCAGGATCTACAGTAGGTGCTCCATCAGTGCTTGTGACATTAAGTTGGATAAGATCTGAGGGCAATTTCTGCAGCAGGAAGGAAACAGCATCAAAGATGTCCTCTCTCCTCCCTCCCTCCTTTCCTTCTTCTCTTCCCTCCTTTCTTTCTTTCTTTACCCACCAGCCCTGGGGTGAGGCAAATGAGGCTCTTTTAATTTGCATCTTGTGACTTGTGGGATCTGTGGCTTCAAAGCCAAAGCCACACTCAGCAGCTTTTAACGCAGGCCTGTTCCTTCCCCCCCAAGAGAGGCCGTTTGAATACATGCCAATGTTTTGTTGATTTAAGAACTCGGTGTGCCCGTCACCTCCGAGGCACTAGACATTCTGAAAGGTTCCTCCCAGTCCAGTCATTAATCACCCTCTGTAATTAAGTAGCACAGCCACCTGTAATTAGGGTATTGATCTGTGGGTGTAATTGTTTACTCCTGGGCTCTGCCTCGAGCCCGTGAGCTCCATGAGGACAGGGACTGTGTCCATGTTTGCTCAGAGCTGGGTTCCTAGTGTCCCTCTCAGCGCTTGGCACATAGAAGATTCTCAATAAATGTCGGTTGAATAAAGGAACGGGTGAGTGGATTCAGGGGTTCATGGCCAAGTTTCTTCCAGGTATTCCACCAAGTGTGAGAGTGGGGTGGGCCAATAGCAAGGAAACTCAGTGATAATGGTTCTTTGCATGCGGACTGTGCTAGCTTAGATAGCACTTGATACTGATGAGTGCTTAGGGTGAAGATGATGGTAATGAAGGTGACCATGGTGATGGGGATGATGATGATGAAGATAATTGTGATGGTTTCATGGTGGTGATGATGATGGTGATGATGATGGTGGTGGTGATGGTGGTGATGATGGTGGTGGTGATGGTGGTGGTGATGGTGGTGATGATGGTGGTGATGGTGGTGATGATGGTGGTGGTGAGGATAACAATAGCATTTCCTGAGCTGTTATTATCTTCCACGGAGGCTACCTGCATTATGTCACCAGATTCTCACAATAACTACATATATTATTTCCATGATTTCACATATGAAGGAATGAGGCTCTAAGAATCTGTTTAAAGCCACCCTGCAGGTGAGGAGCAGCGTTGAGACCAGAACTCATAATTGTAGAACTTTGCTCTCACCCGTGATGTTCTAATACTCTTTGTGACCATGATAGCAACCAATGCCTTCAATCTATAATAATAAAAGCACAATATGCTAATTAGACCGGGCAGCCAAACGACCTTCCAGGTGTCATTCCAGACATCCTTCCAGATGAAGTCACAGCAGTGAGGGCCAAGGCAGAGGCGGTTAGGGGCAATCAGGCAGGCAGGCAGGCAAGCGATTAGGAGCCAGTGGTCCCGGATTGTGGGAGGGGTGTCCAACTGGCGGTTGACCTGTGAACCAGGAGGTCACGGCTTGATTCCCAGTCAGAGCACATGCCCGGGTTGCAGGCTCAAACCCCAGGGTGGGGCGTGCAAGAGGCAGCCGATCGATAATTATCTCTCATCGTTGATGTTTCTCTCTCCCTTGCCCTGCCTCTGAAATCAATAAAAAAAATATTAAAAAATAGGCATTGGGTAGGTACCAGTGGAATAAAGCACCGAACAAGTGGATTCTGCCCCGTGTTAGTCAGGGATGCCATGTTGCGGATGGACACGGAGTCTCCCAACCTCAGATAGGGGGTGCCACATGCCTTTCCAGTCCCGTGAGTCACCGCGTGTCACGCCTGATAAATGGCCATCGTTATTGGAAGGCACCAGACCTCATTTCTCGGTTGGAGCTGACACCAGTGTCTCCTGCCAAATGTGGGTAAGGGAGCCACGTCCAAGCTCGCAAGAGCCAGGAGAAGGTGGGTGTCCTGTCCCTGCTGTTTCCGGAACGGCGGTCCAGTGTATGTCTCCCTACTTGCGGAAGCCGCCGTGGTCATCCTTTCGTAAAGATGTCTGAGAAAGAGCGAAGCCTTGTTTCCCGGACCCGGGGACGCAGTCCGAGTTTTCGCAATTATAACCCAACACAACCCAGGAGTCAGATGGGCACTGGTGGCCCGAGTCATAAATCACTTATTTTCCTGCCAGGGCCCCAAACCTTTGATATTTGGTCGACGAAAAAAGAATGAAGTTTCTCCTGCTCGAAGGAAAACTCAGACGTTTAAGGGCAGGAAGAGAGGAGGGGGCGAGTGGGATCATCATGCAAGAGACAGAGATACATAAAGCACCGGAAGAGGAAACACAGAAAGAAATGGGAGACAAGGGGAACAAATAAACTTTGCTGGGAATCTGTCGTTTCTCAGGCTTAAGGATGTCTGCAGAGA
>PVJC01018586.1:0-19497 GCA_004026665.1 Murina feae | reverse complement strand
CCATTTAGAGGAAAGAGAATTATAGCCCAGATTGATCCGTGTTGTGCGGGTGGAAGCAGAGGGAGCTGTGGGGCGCCCAGTGCGGGCACCTGACCCAGCCAGGAGATTCTCAGGGCAGCTTCTCAGACAAAGGGATTCTCCAGTTGGTTCCTAAAGGAAGCGTCGGCATTAGTCAAGTGTGAGCCACAGCCCTGGCCTGGGGGCTCCATGGGTTGGGGCCTCGTCCTGGACATGACATGTGCCAGGTGCCATTCTAGCATTTGGGTAAGATTACGACAGGAAAGAAAACGGTTTGCATTCTTGTCCTTTGGGGTTTGGTTTCTAGTGGTGAGGGGAGGAAAGGGAAGGAAATACACAAACACACACACAAAGCATCAGATGGTTTCAATCTCTAACAGGAACAACAATGAAAAGCAGGGGGGGAGGCTGGACAAAGAGAGGGTAGTGGTATCGTACACAGCATGGTTCAGGGAAGGATTCTCCGTGAAGGGACTTTGAACAAAGGTATGGATGAAGTGAGGAAGGGACAAGCCACCTGGACATGGTGGGTGGGGTTGGCGGGGGGGGGGGGGGAAGATACTTCAGGCATTGGAAAGAGCACGTGCAAAGGCCCTGGGGCGAGATTGAAACTCAGGTCTATCTGTGTTTAACACTCTCTTTTCCCATTCTGCTACACATATTCAGTTCAACATGCACTTTCTCGAGTACCTACTACATGGGGGCATGGGTCAGAAGTGGATGAGATAACGGGATCTACAGACTCCAACCCTGTTCCTCAGGGAGTTGGCAGACTTGCGGGGGTGGCAGACACATGCTGGGCACATCCTGATGGCCCCAGACAGATATAGAAAGGGTGACATAAAATAGGAATGGGGGTAGGTTGCCTGGTCAGGGAAGTCCTCGCTCTACACTTTGAAGGCAGGTGGGATTTCTTTGAAGATTTTTTATGGATTTTTAGAGGAGGGAGAGGGAGAGAGAAACATGGATGTGAGAGTGACGCATTGATAGGCTGCCTCTTACACGCCTCCTAGCGGGGGAATGAGTGCACAACCCAGGCAAGAGCCCTGACCTGGAGTGGAACAGGCAGCGGATGGTTCGGAGCATAGGATGATGCCCAACCAACTGAGTCTCGAGGGCCAGGGTAGCATTTGTCTGCACTCCTGGTTGTAGTGGCATCAATACATCCTACAGGCACAAGGTGAACACTCTGGGTGCAACCAGAAGCCTGATGGAGAGAGAACGTGGCCAGCTTCCCCGGAAGTCCCTCGGGACTCCTTGCGGCCACCCCCAGGCAGCCCCTAAGCCACGTTCTAACATTTCATCTGGTTTTCATATACACCCCAGTCTCTCCTGTGTCCGGCTCCTCTCACTTAAAGATTATGTTTGTGGGACGCTTCCATGTTGTGTGTAATTGTATCTCATTTCCTCCCCTTGCTATGCAGAATCCCAATGTGTGAACACAGCATGGCGCTTTTTTTTTTTTTGCCTCTTCTGCTGTTTCTGGAGCTCTCGAGCCATTTCCATTCTGGGCCATCGCTGGTGGGGCTGCTCTGCCATTCCATCCCGTGTCTTTCGGGGGAGCATATGTGCGCATTTCTGTCGTGTGCGATCGAGGCGTAAACTTGCCGGGTCAAGGGCTGTGCATATGCCGAGCCGTAGCAGACGCCGCCAAGTGGGTTTCCAAAATGGTTGTACCAATTAACACATCCCCCGGAAGCATCTGAGCGTGTGAGCAACGCATCCTGGCTCGCGCCGGCTATGTTCTGTCATTGTCACGCCACTTCCTTTCTTTTGATCGCTGTGCCTGTGCGGGCGAGGTGGCATTTTGTGGTTGGTGTTAATTTGCCTCGATGACTCGTGTAGCTGGGCATGTTTTTCATATGAGGGCTTGCCCATGTGCTCCAGCTCTTTCGAGATCCGGGTCTAGATCTTTCTCTCTGTATCCCGCTGGCCCTGTTTCTCCAGAGACATCTGATGGATACAGAGCCCCAAGGGAGGACGTCAGGCCAGGGCTGCTGGGAGCAGGAGGAGACGGGAGCAGCCTCCTCCATTCTCTTCCTCACCCGCTCCAGCCCCAAAGACCCTTCTGGTCCTCCCATGTGCCCAGCCTGTCCTCTCTGCCAGATCTGGGCATGTGCTAGTCCCTCTGCCCTCAAAGCTCCTCCTCCAGGTACATGTGTGACCTGCACTGCCACTTGCCCAATTCTCTCTTTAAGCGCCACTTCCTGGAGGGACAACTTCCCTGGCCATTCTAATCCACAGTAGCCCCCACCATCATCCTTCTTCACTCAGGTGAGCTTTTGCCTAAGGCTTACCACTACTAGCTATTTCATATGTCTGTCTCTCCCGCTGCGGTGCGAGTTCCCCAAACCTGGAGACATGACCTTTGCCCTCCTGTTTCCTAGTTCCTAGCTCCGTGCTTGGCATGGAGAGGGCACTCGGTGGGCTTCACATTGTGGTGGGTTTTGAGTATCATGCCAAGTGATTATAAGGAGTTTAAATCAACTTCACCCACCAATCTCCTCCTGACAGCCATAGACTCCCGGAGGGATGTTGTAGCGGGAGGGGGCGGGGCGGGGAGATGCGCCAAGAGATGCCAGTGAGAAACAGCTTGGAGGTCCTTGACAATCTCCCTTATCTCCGATGATCCATGTTGCCTGGCCAACTTCTCGTGGAGGAGGCCTTACGACGCAGCTCAAAAAAGCAACCGCAGCCTCTCAATCACCCAGCGAATTTTGGAAGGAAAAACAGATATCAAAATCGAAAGTGCACAACAGTAATATATGATATCAGAGCCGTCATTCTTTACAGCAACATGGACGATGCCTTGGGGAAACAGCAGTGGCACCTAAAAGATAGACAGGCAGATTTGACGCGTCTTGCCGGGGAAGAATCACCCACCTCCTTCCTCGTCCCCCCACCCTCCCGGCTTGATCAGGAGGATGACGGAATTACAAACAAATCAATCAGGCAGAGAACAGAAGCGGCAGAGATTCAGGGCTTGGATGGAGATAGGGAGAGCCCCCCAGGGTACATCCGAGTATTGTCATCACAGGCAAATGAGTGACTGCCCAGGAAGTGAGGCTGCGTGGGCCCAGTGCATGCGCTGTCTGTGGTACTGAACCACCACTCCTCAGGTTTGATTTGTGTTGGAGAGCGGTGGTCACAGCGGTCACAGTTATCGGCCATTTGCTCGATGATAAACGTGGAAGGGTGTGTTTAATGTGGGTTAATGAAGCTGGGTTGGAGGACAGATATCCATAAATCCAATCTCACAAGCCTACAAGGACCAGTTGATGACATAAACAAGAGATACAAGCTGTCATGCAATAGAGAATGGTGGGGACTGTGGCTAACTGGAGGGCACATGCCCATCTCCAAAGGCAGCTGCCACATGGTTCCAGCTGTTTGAGGTCATGTGGGAATTTGATAACACAGACTCCAGTCAGAATTTATAAGAAAAACAATACACCGATTTTCTGTGAAACACCATGATCTTTAACTGCCGGCTGTAATGAAACTTGTTCTAGGCCAGTCCCTCATTTCATGATGGAAGATTAAAGCCTGGAGAGGAGAAGGAACTTGCTCAAGGCAGCTCAGGAAGGTGGGGGCAGGGCAGGGCCTCGAAGCTCAGTGCTGACTCCCAGTTCTGTGCGATTTCCCTGTGCCTCCAGCCTGCTTTTCTGTTTATAAAAGAGGCCTCTTTTCACTGACCCCTGGACATAGGAAAGGCCATTGAAGGGTTAGAACATGGGGAAGATGTTGGAGCAAACCAGCCCTAAATTTTTCAAGAACACAGTATTAGATACATTATTCCAATACACCCCAGCTCAGTGGAGGTGCCAGGCCTAGGAGAGAGGGGCTGAGGAGAGGAAGCAGTAGGATTGGAGGGCCTGGGAGCCTTTGCAATGATGTGCACCCCTTTGCACCACCTTCAGGGTTCTGGGATGTCCCTTTGAGGAGTACTTCTGGGTACAGCATGAGATGCTTCTCCTCCTCGTCTTTTATCTTACGCAAGATTCACAAGAGCAGGTCCTGTGACCCCAGATCTGAATCCCAGTCCTAGCCAACTCTCCTTGTAGGATTTCTCTGTGCCAGATGGATCAGGCAGGCCATGGGGGAGAATCAGCCAGGGTGCATCTGGTCTACCCAGGAGCCCCAGCCCCACCTTAGGCCCAGCCTAACCCTCCTTCCACTGCCTGGCCTAGGGCCTCTGAGCCTTCACCTCCCAAAAGCTGGATGAATCTTTCTCTCCTAACAATTCTGGGGACACAGTCTGCATTAGGCGGATCAACAAGGCCATCTTAGAAAGAGACCAAATAGGAAATAAGAGGCCCGATTGCCTAATGGGACTTATCAATTATGATCTAGGGCCATATTTCTTTGAGGGGTGATTGTTTCACGGAGTCTGACATCTCATATAGCTTTAAATTACTCACAACCGGGACGGCTTACAAGATAGCAGTAAAATCAGGAGAGGATTGGGCAATGTAATTATAGTATGGAAATGATGTTGATCACTCAAGCAGGGAACAGACCTTGAATCGAAAAACCCTGCTCTGTCTCCCCACCCCCTGCCTTCCACGGCTGCTGCTTGCTCAGGGCTGTAGCGCGCACAAGACCTGGGAAATATGGGGGCAACCTCGCTGCTGCTCAGGAGCTGCAAATTGTCTGGGTCACTGCATAGGGTGTAATGAGAGGATGGGCCCGCGTGGGCCACATGATCAGGACCAAGGACAGAGCTCACAGGTCATGGCGGTTGGACAGAAAGGCCAGCATGGCGAGAATCTATAGGCATTGTCCGTTTTTTTTTTCTGGTGAATGGAGGTAATACTTTTTAAAGAATTGGTCCAAGAATTATATTTGATTCTGAGATTATAGAGTGCCTTCCTTCCTTCCTTTCTTTCTCCATCCTTCTTTCCTTCCCTCCTTCTAGCCACCCATTTCCTAAATGTCATCTTTATGCCAGGCACTATGGAAAACTTTGAGGAAACAGAGATGAATTATTTCAACTCTTTAATGAGCATACACTGCATGCAAACATTGTGCCAGACTTCGGATGGAGAAAAGCTTATGACTCACACTATTCATTCAAATACTTATTGATGATGGACGAGTTTGTAGAAATGCTAAACTGCTCATTAAACCCATTTCCTGTTCTTCCTGACATGCAGTTAGGATACACTTCCCAGCTTCCTTTGCATTTAGGTGTGGCCATGTGACTGAGTTCTAGCCAATGGAAAGTAAACAGCAGTGCTGTGGGTCACTTCCCGGCCTGGCGCATAGAATCAAGCTACATGTGATCTTTGCATGCTCTCTTCTCAGCCTGCCAGCTGAGTGCTAACACCCACCGAGGGTGATCTTAGAAGGCCACTTGTTGCAACTGGCAGAGCCAACAGTATATTTTGTTCTTTAAAAAAATTTTTTTGAGTATATTGTTATTGATTTCAGAGAGGAAAGGAGAGGGAGAGAGAGATAGAAACATCAATGATGAGAGAGAATCATTCATGAGCTGCCTCTTGCACCTCTCCCACTGGGGATCGAGCCTGCAACCTGGGCATGTGCCCTGACTGAAAATTGAACTGTGACCTCCTGGGTCATAGGTCAATGCTCAACCACTGAGCTACACAGGCCAGGCTGTATATTTGTTCCTGAATGAAGAAGTGGAGTAGAGTCCCTCTCCCACGCTCACACCTCTGCTGACCTGGGCCTGCGTTGTACCAAGATACACCAAGCCATCATTGCCAACTGCATACAGTGTGTGTTAAGGACAAGACACACCTATACATCTTGAACTGCAGAAATATGGGGTTTGTTGGTTATAGTAGTTTACTAAACACTATAGCAGGCATTGGGAGCATCAACATTTCTTCAAGCTTTTTCTTGGCATTTGCTATGGTCCAGGCAGCTTACCAAGTATCAGGAACATGGAGTACGTCTCATTCATTCAAATACTAGGCTCAGAGGGTATGGAGATGAATGACAAATGAATAACAAATCATTAATATCTTCCCAAACATTCATTAGGTAACTGACACGCCTGGTCTTGGTGTTAAGCTTTGGGGACACCATGAATAATTCACTCAAATGTGGATTGAGTCTTTATCATGTGCTGGGCACTGAGTTAGGTATTTGGGGGTGAAAAATGAACAGAACCCCTCTCCTCAGGGGTTCCGCCATTTGGTGGGAGAACCCAGTCATGGTGGCGTCGTGTGAAAAGTGCTAACATCAAACATCTGAATGAGATTCTGCAGGGACACAGGAAATGCTTGTGGTGGGTAATGGGGCAGAGGAGGGAGCAGGGAAAACCACAGATAATTGGAGTCTTCTGATCTGGACTTTGATGGAGAAGTAGAAGTTTTCCAGGCAGAGAATACGTGGAAGGGAAAGCCAGGCCGAGGGAACAGCATGTGCCAAGGGGCTGTGTCCTGGGATCAGTGAAAAGTTTGGTGTGACCTGAGCTCAGGGGTGTGTGGCAAGGACAGAATCAGGTGAGCAGGGCTCCAGCCTGGGTCTGTGGCAGGTGCTCTTGTCTTCCTACCTGTGGGGTGTTTGGCGACAGGAGGGTCAGAGACTAGAGACTAATTCCATCTGGGCCTGAGGTGGGGGTGGACACTCTGTCTTATGCCAATGCCACCTCCACGGACAGGGCCTGTTCTGTTCCTCCCCTTCTAATTATGCACTTCATGTGAGTGCAACTTCCTGATCCCACTAACACTACCCCCATTTTATACGCGAACAGACTAGAGACCCCAGAGTAAACTACCACTCAGATCACACAGCTGTCTGACGACAGGGCTGGCATTTCATCTCCCAGGGGAGGCCCTGTGCCCCGCGTGCCTGTGGCCTTCACCAGGTCCAATGATGGGGAAGCTCTGAAACTCTCTGGGGTTAACTGACTGTATTTGGCAAAGGACGGGAGGCTTCTGCTCCCAAGAGGTAATCAGAGTTAGCTCAACACTGAGCTTGTGTGTGTGTGTGTGTGTGTGTGTGTGTGTGTGTGTGTGTGTGTGTGGTGAGGGGTGTAAGGGTGGGAGAGAATGAGCTGAGCTGGGACCAGCCCGAGCTGTGCTGGGAAGGAATAAATCTCCCCATGAGCCAACATTAATACAAGCTTGGCAGGTTCTGGGCAGGCCCCTGGTTGATTATGCCAATGGACGCCGGGGAGGGGAAGATTGAGCTGCAGGGGTGGCGTGAATGCATATCACACAAGGTAATGCCTTGGAAATATATAGCATCCACGCAGGCAGACAGATGACGGTAGGGGCAAGGGGGGCGGGGGAGGGGGAGCGGCATCTGTTTGCAATTACTGTGACCGGAACCCAGGGAACAAGGCTCTGGGAAGGGATGCCTAGGGCGCCTCCTTTGGGTGAGCTGCGGGAGTGCCACTTAGTCATTCATCATTGGTTTATCACCAACGTGGTGCCAGGCAATGGGGGGCCCCGGATTGAGAATCCAGACAGGATGCTGTCCTCATGGAGCTCAAAGTCTGGTGGGGCAGACAGGACCGAGCAGGCCATCATGCCAACTGCATACCAAGTGCATTAGGAGAAGGACAGAGAGTGGTGAGGGCCCATGCGACTTAGGCAGAGGCCGCGGAGGACTGCCAGGCAGAGGAGACGTTTGAAATGAGGGCTGAAAGATGAATTGAGATTAACTCGGTGGGGTGCGCGTATGTGTAGAAGGACATAGGGCGACAGAGAAGAAACAAAGATAGAACTCCTGCACGCCCCACACTGGGGGCTGAGGCCGCAACCCAGGCATGTGCCCTGACCAGGAATCAAACCGTGGCCTCCTGGTTCATAGGTGGACGCTCCACCACTGAGCCACGCTGGCCGGGCCCGTACCCCGTTCTTCCGTCTGGTTCTGAACCACTTCCTCAATCCTTCCTCACTTTGCCCAGGACCGTCTCCTCCTCCCTCCAGGACTCCTGCTCCATGTGTTTCGTGGAACTGGATTCTCCACGGATTCTCGATAAAGGGGTCCAGCCGCCCTGCATGAAGATCCATGAGTCCCTCGCGTTGTCAGCCAGTCCGCAGACCAGACGTCAGATCCCCGAACATTACCTCCGCCTGACTCCCCAGCATCTATAAGATGAAAGCCTGAGTCTTTTATTTTTTTTTCCATCCTGTAGAAAATTTTCTATTAAAAAAAATGTGCCTGTGGCCTTCACCAGGTCCAATGATGGGGAAGCTCTGAAACTCTCTGGGGTTATCATGTGGGGGCTTTAAAGTTAACTTTAAAGCCCCCAACCAAGAGGGGAGGGTCCACCCCCCCATTTCTAATGTCCCATGGATAGAATGAAGACTACACATTCCAAGTACAGTCATTCAAGTTATCCAAATTTGATTTAGCCGTGGCAGCCTATGAGCTCTGCCCCCTAGTCCTCAATTTCACATTCCAGAAACCCAGGCCCACCTAGAAATCTGATTACCTCAGGTCTGGCTTGTGCATTATCGGAATGGACCTAATTGCTTTAACATTTCTTTTTTATTAAATATAGTTGGCACGCGACACTGTCCTTGCTTCACGTGTATGACGCGGCAATGCGACATGGATATACCTGGCGATAAGATCGCCATATGTCTATTAGCGCCACCGTACATGTTTACCATGGTGTTATTGATTCTATTCCCTGGCGGCTTATTTATTTTGCAACTGGGAGTTTACCCCTCTTTTTCCCCTTCACCTGTCCCACCCGCCCCCTTTCCCTCTCGCAACCGTCAGTTTGTTCTCTACGCCTGTAGGTCCGTTTCTGTCTTGTCTGTTTTGTGTTTCAGCCTCTACAGCTAGTCTCCGTGAGCCCTTCCCATCTCCACACCCTGGTCCTCGTCGCTCTCTTTAACCCACATCTGGGGCAGGAGCCCTAATCAAAGTCCTAATCATCAAGGGTCAACAGCTAGTTAGAATTCCTTCTGAGTTTTTTTTTTTTTTTTTTTTAAATATATTTGTATTGGTTTCAGAGGAAGGGAGAGGGAGAGAGAGAGAAACATCAATGATGCGAGAGAATCATTGATCGGTTGTCTCCTTGATGTCCACTACGAGGGATCGAGCCTGCAACCTGGGCATGTGCCCTTGACCGGAATCGAACCCAGGACCCTTCAGTCTGTAGGCCGATGCTCGATCCATTGAGCCAAACTGGCCAGAGTTCCTTCTGAGTTTTGATGACAGGGGATGCAATTAGAAGATGAGGGAGCTGTGGCTTCCAGAGCAGGAAGAACGGGGAAGGTTGCCGTTCCCACGTTTATTTCCCTGTAACCCAGGCCTGAGGGTGATGTGCTGGAGGCTGCCCCTTCCCTCTGAGCCTCAGCCACCCCAATCTGTTCAAATGGGGGGCCTGGACGGGCTCAGAGCCAGTGACTCTCTGAGAGGAAGCCTTATCCGGAGCCCCGTGGCTCAGGCTCGGGCCTCACGGGGCAGGAGGCCTTTGCAAGCATTGATCAATGAATGCATCACGTCTTCATTCAAGATTCTTTCTGGTCATCCCCGCAGCTCCTACGTTTCCAAGCCCTCATCTCCCCGCCCCCCTTCAAGCCCCAACCGGAGCTGACAAATTGCTGCCTGAAGTTCATGGTCCCCAAGGCCTTCTTAGAGAGCCCAGGAATGCAGGCATGGGGGGTGAAGGGGGAGACGGGGAGAGTTTGGGCTGGAAGCCACAAGCTCAGCAGCCGGAGGACGACACAGGGGGCGGGGTGCAGGCACCCCGAGATTGCTCAGGCATCAGAGTGCGCGGCGGCGGTGTCCGGACTTTGAAAGCAATCCAAAACAAGGCCCGCGTCCCGGTCTCCAGTGATGTCACAGCTAATCATTAGCCCGGTAATTACGCTGAAAGCCTTCTGTGATCTTATCCTCAGCAGGGTCATTAATGCAAGGCAACCGCACCAGTAAATGTCTCATTAGTCTTATTTTAGACTTATGTATTTTTCAGGACTACAGAATTTCAATCGTCAGGCCCCCCCAGGTCCCCCCCCACTCTGCGACATTAATATCTACCCCACATGCCAGATTCTTCCAACTCGCCCCTCCTCCTTTCCCTCCTCAGCGCCCCCAGAGGAGGCCCAGCAGGGAAGGAAGGCCGGAATGGGGGTGATAGGGACTAGGGGTTCCCTTCCTCGCCGGCCCCAGCTCTGTTTCTGACCGTGGTCTCTTTTCTGTGATAATCACATTTTCCCGAATTTTCTCCGTCTTCCCCAGGAAGCTTCAAGCTCTTCACTTTAACCCTTTTTTGAAACTCCTGTCCTCATTATTAAAGAAATGCATGCTCGTTACAAAGACAGAAAGAAAAAAAAAATTACCATTAATCTCAGACCTCAGGCAAGATGGGCCCCGCTCCGCCCCTCGCTCACAGCCCCCCCCTCGCCCCCGCAATGCTGGCTTCCCTGTCCGTGGAGTGGGCTGAACAGCCTCTTCTCAGGCTTTTGACAAGTGCTGTTCTCTCTGCCGAGAGGGTTTTTCTCTCTCCTCTGCCGTTGAAGGACTCCTGTTCCCTCTCCAGGGTACAGCCTAGCACCACTTCCTCCTGGGAGTCCTCCATGCAGGGGCAGCCTGGTCTTCTGCCTTTGGATGGCACTGCCCGTGCACGTCACAATCGCCGTTAGTTACCTACAGGCGGCATTTGTTGTTTGTTGCCTTCTCTCTGACAAGGAACAACTTTACGTGATTCATGAACCCTGTGGTCCCAATGGCTGTCTCAGGGGCCTAGACACAGAGGCATCAGTAGGTACTTGTTGAATGAATGAATGGATGAATGGATGAATGGGTGGGTGGATGGACAGATGGATGAATGGATGGATGGATGGATGGATGGATGACGGGCAGATGGATGGATGATGGATGGATGGATGATTAAATGGGTAGATGAGTGGGTGGATGAATAAACGAATGAATAAATAGCTGGATTTATTTTGGGATATTCTCCTCCTATCTTTCCTTGACCTTTTAGATACAATTGAGATACTATGACATGTAATTTGTATCTGACTTTTTATCCCGCACTTTTCTCTATGTAACAGCTGTACATATTTTTGATGGTCATGTAGTATTCCATCAAGTTCACGCTCCTAGGTTAGTTTCTCAGTTAATTTTTGACCAGCGTACGTTTGGGAAGGTGATATTTCTGCGAGTGAAGCCTTTGGGCTCCAGCCCTCAGCACCAGGGTTCCAATGCTGCCATAGCACCATGTCAGCGGTGTGCCCCTGCAGTTATGGGCAAGTCACATGATCTCTCTATGCCTCCATTTTCTCATCTGTAAAACCAGGCTGATAACTTAAGGGGTTAAGGGAGAAATCAGTACAAGTGAAGGCTACAGACTAGCACATGACGTCCAGAGACGCTAATTACTATCTCCAGTTGTCGCCCATCCACAGCCCAGCGAGGCGACGTTCTCTCTTTAGCACCAGGAAGGGAGAGATGATCCCAGGAGATGATGCACATTCCCAGCTGTTGAGACGCGGCGAGTGCTTGCCAGGAGTTGGCTCATGTTTTTTTCTTTTTTCTTGACAGTGGCCAGGAAAATGCCGAACAGGAGCTCAGAGAGAGAGAGAGAGGAGAGAGAGAGCTGAACACAGCATCAAAGTGAGGTTGGCTGACTCGGATGCTGTCCCTCACACTGAGCCACGCTGCCTGGGCCTCCATCGTGAATGCTTGGTGAGTCACAAGTGAAGGCGATTTGCAACTGTCCCCTTCCCTGGAATCTCCTCTCCCTGGAATCTCCTCTCTCTGGCATCTCCTCTCCCTGGAATCTTCTCTCCCTGGAATCTTCTCTCCCTGGAATCTTCTCTCTCTGGCCACCCAATCCCTCCCATTCATAGAAGTGTGTCCCAAAGTTTTAGAACGTCCCACCGGTGTGTGTGTGTGTGTGTGTGTGTGTGTGTGTGTGTACCATGAGGCATAGTCTGTGGTGGTCATCTTAGGCTGCTGGGAACCCAGAGACTAGCAGGGTGCCTGGCACACGCACAAGTGGGGGCTTAATAAATATCTGTCCGACGAATGAATGAGGGTGTTTTTACCTTGAGAAGGAGCTGCGATTCCAGTGAGGCCAGCCGCCAAGCTCCCCCCCCCCCCTCACCCCGCGGCTGCTTCCCTGGAGCCTGTGATATTTAATTAAAACGCGCCTAGCAGAGCCCACGTTATGGTGCTGGCCCAGGGGCCGCCCATAATTGAGAAACGATAGGAGGCACCTGAGACTTGACCTTGGCTAATGATGGATAGATCCATGGGGGAGACCAGAGCCAGAGACCCAGGGGCTGGAGCCCTGGTCCAGAGCGCCCCGGTGGAAGGAAGGACAGCACTGTCTGCTGCCTGCCCTGTGGTCTCAGGAGGCGCCATTTCTCTGGGGAGATGAGGGTAGTAGCGAGGACTCACCTGGGCCGGGTCCTGGGAGTCTCCGAATGGCAGTCGTGTGCTGCTTTTTTCAGCATCTGGACTGGATGGGCACTCAGACTGGGGCACTCTGGAGGGAGACGGCACGGAAGGGAGGTCTTGCTCAGTGTGGGGTGCTGTGCAGGGGAGTGGGGGTCACAGGGGTGCAGTCCTATTCTTGCCTTCTCACTCTGGCCAAGATTTGGGGGTGGGGAGGGGCTCTATCTATGTGGCTAGCCGCAGTCTGGGGGCACCTCCTCCAATTTCCCGGCCCCAGGGCCTTAGCCCCTAAAGAGGCAGCCCCCTCTTCTCCCCCCTAAGGAGGGGACGGCTTTACTTAGGGAAGGAGCTGCTCTAACTTTTAACTCTGGGGGGAGCACGGGGGCCCAGGACCTTGGGGGCCCTGAGGCCTGAGTCGAGCAATGTCTGCGGGAGGCTTTCACGCTTGAGGGACACATCCCAGTCCCTGAGGGTACGAAGGACAGAAATGGAATTCAGATGACAGGGCCCCAGGAGGATGAGGGTGGGGTAGGGCCCTTGGGGAGGGAGGGAGGGAAACCTTTTGCCTCCAGCCCCCAGTCCAGGAGGTGTGGACCCTGATGACCAGGAGGTGCATGGAAAATACTGCCGAGAACAGGGCCCTGGAGCTGGCAGAGCAGGTTCAGGTCCGGGACGGAGCACGGGGAGAGATGATCGATGCTCCTTGATGGAGGTGCTGACTGCCCTTTGAAGAGCCGGGTGGCGTCGGCCTTGAGATTCTAAGCAGCGCTCCCCCTCCATTCCCTGCCCTTGGCCACTGGCCCCCTCCATTCCCCTCTGAACCTGCAGGCTCCTGAGAGAGTCCCATCTCCCTCACTGCCCTCGTGGTAAAACACACAGATCATAAAAGTCACCATCTCGGCCATTCGGAAGGCACAGTTCAGTGGCACGGAGTGCATTCAGGTTGTTCCGCAGCCATCGGCCCCATCCATCTCCAGAGCTTCCCATCTCCCCCAGTCGGAACTCTGTGCCCATTAAACACGAGCTCCCCGGCCCCCCTCCCCTCGGCCCGAGGCAGCCGCCATCCCACCTTCTGTGTCTGTGGCCTTGGTGACTGCAGGCAGCTCTCATGGAAGCGGCACCACACGGTGTCGGGTATTTTGTAACTGACTTGCTTTACTGAACAGCATGTCCTCAGGGTGCGTCCGTGCTGCAGCAGCATCAGCACCTCCTGCCTTTTAAAGGCTGAGTAATATTCTGTCGCGTGGCTGGACCCCAGTTGTATCTCCTCACGGCGTGATGTCAGGCGTCTTAGGTGAGATCGCGGTCCTGCATTTGCCAGATGGCAGAGAGAAACCTACGCTGTAGGACGCTGGGGACGATGAGAGGCGATGCGCACGTAAGATGCTTTGCCGGGTGTGGAAGAAAAGCTCAAAGCACCTTTAGGCCCTCGGTTTTGGTGAGCGTGTCCTGCTCCCTGGTATGCATTAGGTTCTCAATAAATTCTTGTGGCCAAACCCAGAAATTCTCTCCCCCACCCCCACCCCCCGCCATGTATCCATTTAGGCAGGGAATGGGGCCTCACCTCTGCCCACAGCGTCTGGAGTCATTGTGGGTCCACTGTGGGCAATTAACGAGGCCGCTCCAGATCTCTGTGGCTCAAAGCACAGACTCAAGTTCAAAAGCTGCCCTTGACCCCCGGGTGGTGGCGGGCGGGGGGGGCTTTCCTGTCCTGGTTCCCTGTCCACTACGCTCAGCCCCCATCGCGCAGCGTGGAAGTGATGGAAAGAAGTCAGTCAGAGGAAAAGACAGATGGAGTGCCTCCGTGGCCCTGGCATTTCCCTCCAGATCTCTGGATTTCCATATATTTGAAAACCTAATATAAACAACAGAGGAGAAATTTGCATTTTCGGGCAGCGAGGAATGAAAAATCGAGGTGGCGTAATGTATTGCCGCGCGTGGAAGAGGGATGACCGTGGTGAGACCAACCTCTTACGACAGGCCCAATAGGCCGGTGGCAAACTCATTTCCTGGCAGAATATAGGGTTCATCTGCTGGAACGTTTAACAGGCATCAAAGAGAGATCGCTCCCGCCTCTCCCCGCCGCCGCGCCCCCCACCCCAGCGCTCCTGCCTCTCTTTTTGCCATTTTATTAAGCCCCTTTATGCGGCTTTAATACAATATGTATGATCCACGTGGAGACAAATAAATTCCTATGTACTTTTCAGGATCCGGGGGTTCTAATGGTTATGTATGCTTTATTTATACTTTCCGAGAGACATTAAAAGGGCGGTGTGTAAATATATGCAACCCAAACCCATGGTGATTTATGGCTACTCACGGAGCCAGGGCAAAATGGGAAGTTATGAAGTTAATTTCTAGACGCGCGGAGACGGGGGGCGGAGCTGCGGCCCGCGGTACTGGCGAGGGGAGGGCTTATTCTGACAAACACTGGGCTTGGTGGCAACTTTGTCATAAGGTTGCTTCCGAGGCTGGGGCTTTGAAGGAAGTGATGCTAGAGGCGATGCTAGGGGTGTTAGGAATATTGATTGCTGTTGCCGATGGGGAAGGCGGTGCCCAGAGAGGTTAAGTCAGCTTTCTCAAGTCACACAGCAAGCCAGTGGCACGCCCTTCTGTGGCTCCTGCTTGGGCTGTCGCAAAGCTGTTTTAAGAATCGGTCACAGGTTTCATGACCTTCCTTGCGGCCTCCATGTGGCAAGGAGACTCTGAGGTGGGCAAATAGAGGCCTGAAACGATCTCTATTGTAATGCTTCAACCCATTTTCTAATTGATTGCACAGCCTCTGCCCTCCAAGCTCACTATCTATTTCAGCTTCTTTTAAAAAAAAAAAATTTTTTTTAAAAATTGATTTCAGAGAGGAAGGGAGAGGGATAGAGAGATAGAAACATCAATGATGAGTGAGAATCATTGATTGGCTGCCTCCTGCACGCCCCCTACTGGGGATCAAGCCCTCAACCCAGGCATGTACCCTTGGCTGGAATCGAACCTGGGATTCTTCAGTCCACAGGCCAACACTCTATCCACTGAGCCAACCGGCTAGGGCTATTTCAGCTCTTAATGTCTGAGTCAGTGGCTCCAGGGCACACCTGTAGCTGATGGTTAAAGCACAGGCGTTGCACCTGAGAGCCTGGGTTCTAATCCCAGCCTCACCACGTGTGAGTTCTGTGAGCTTGGGTCAGCAGTTCACCTCTCTGGGGGCCTCATTTCCCCACATGTGCAATGGGATGATGTCACTGATTTTGAAGAAATGAGCAGAGGATGGTTCAGTGTGGGGCAGGAGTTTGCCACAGTGTCCCCAGTCTTAATAAATGCCATTTGTTTTTTGTTAATCCTCATCTGAGGGTATTTTTTCCCATTGATTTTTAGAGAGAGTGGAAGAGAGGAGAAGGGGGGGGGGAGAGAGAGAGAGAGAGAGAGAGAGAGAGAGAGAGAGAGAGAGAAAGTAGAAACATCAGTGTGAGAGACACACATCGATTGGTTGCCTCCTGCACTCTCTGCAACTGGGGATTGAGTCTGCAACCAAAGTCTGCGCCCTTGACCGGAATTGAACCTGTGACTCTTGAGTCTGTGGGCCGACGCTCTAATCACTGAGCCACACCAGCTAGGGCATAAATATCATTTTCATCAGTGCTGCTATTCCGCCTGTCTCACCGTGGGCGGGTCCTCACCCCTCTCTGGGCCTCAGTTTTTCCATCTGAACAATCAGGGCACTTAAAATAGATGTTCTAGAATTATCTGGTCCGTATCTGGATTTTAAGTGGAAAATCCCCAAATCTGGCAACACCAACATTCATAAAGCTTGAGGGATGGTATTTACATGGAGTCCCACCTACTCTTTGGCTCCATGCATCAAAAGCCATAAAGGCGTTCGTTTCCTTCGGCTCAGCAACTTTTTGTGTGTTGTTTTTTTTCCTGTTTTCCCATCATTTTATTGTTCGACTGACAGGCATTTACAACGTTCCATTCATAGACCTAGAAACATAAAAATAGACCTTCTTACCGCTTATAAAAGAAATATACAAGAACTTTGGATATGGACATGTCATGGCCTTATGTACACTCAACGTGGCGCCCCTGCGCACACCCCTCCCCTGCTTTCTGGAGACCCGCTGCCCGGGGCTGAAGCTGCTACCAGCAGCCTGGGCTTCCGCCTCCGTCCCTCACACCCCCTGGAGGAGGTCAGAAGCTTTTTTTTTCTGGAGCTTGTACCTTGGAGGATTAATCACAGTGTATGCAAAACAGTCACTGCAAGAGTTTCTGTTGTGTTTAAAATAGAGGGAAGCCCTAGATGGTTTGGCTCAGTGGATAGAGCATCTGCCATGGACTGAAGGGTCCCGGGTTCGATTCCAGTCAAGGGCACATGCTCAGGTTGTGAGCTCGATCCCCAGTAGGAAGTGTGCAGGAGGCAGCCAATCAATGATTCTCTCTCATCATTGATGTTTCTCTCTCTTCCTCTCCTTTCCTTTCTCAAATCAATAAAAATATATTAGAAAAAAAAAAGATAGAGGAAAAGCTGGAAGTGACCCAAATGGCAGCAAGAGGGAGCAGGTTAAATAAGTGGCCATTCAACGGGAGAATATCTGTGGCCAATTGAGCACTTACCGTGTGCCTCTCCCAGGAGGAGCCATGCGTCACCTTGAATTCCCCAATCACCCTGTTAGGCTGCATTTAGTTCCTCTGGTTTGGCCACAGGGGAACTGAGCTCAGAGACAAGCAATTCACCGAGACCTGCGTGCCTGGCAGATGGCAGAGCTGGGCGTCACCTGGCCACCTGCTACCACACCTGGTCTCTCCTTTACCTCACTGCACCCCCATGTCATGTCAGGAAGGTAACTTGGAGGAAAGGGTGCCCACTGGTGACTGGCGGCCGTGGAGTCCTGTGTGAAGTACAGGCTGTGAGACTGAAACCCATGGCTGCCTTTGCCCTACTGCGAGGCCGACCCTTCATCCCTGTGTGTTTGTGAATTGGCCCTGGACTGCCTTCTCTCTTGTGGGATAATTTCAGCTTCTGTTTATTCCAGAGCTGATTTCTGAGCTCCAAGATTCTAATGATATGGGACCAGGTTTATATTCCTTCTCTCCATTTCATCCGCTCAGTGAAACATCCATGAATGTTCATCCAACCACCCAGTCATCTTTTGACTCATCCATTCATTACTCATTCATCAACCCAACCATTCATCCACACATCCATCCATCCATCCATCCATCCATCCATCCATCCATTTATCCATCCAAACATCTACCCACTCATCCATCCATCCATCCATCTATCCATTCACCCATCCATCCATCCATCCACCCATCCATTTATCCATCCATCCATCCATCCACCCACCCACACATCTACCCATCCATCCATCCATTCATCCATCCATCCACACATCTACCCACTCATCCATCCATCCATCCATCCCCCATCCATTTATCCATCCATCCATCCATCCATCCATCCATCCATCCATCCATCCAACCACACATCCATCCATCCATCCACCCACATAGATAGTTATGTTAGTTTTCTGTTGCTTTTATAACAAATTATTATAAACTTAGTTCCTTAAAACAATGCACATGTTTCCTCTTCCAGTTCTGGAAGTCAGGCGCCTGAAATCCGTTTCCTTAGGGCTGGTTTCTTCCAGAGGCTCTGAGAGACATAGTGATGAGTAAGACCAGATATCACTGCTACTCACTGAGAGGCCCTCTACTCTAGAACGCCTCTCTCCCTGGTGGTTTCCCAGGCAGACATCTCCTCGGCTTTTCCACGGCAGAGCCTGTGATTATCGTATAACTTAGCATGAATCATTGGACCTCAGTCTCCTCACATTCTCAGTGATCTCTCCGAGTCAGACATTCAGGATGGCCTAGTTCCCGGGAGGATGTGGGATCTTGTGGCTCACATGTCCACAAACTTCCTCCTCTCCAGAGGGAAGGGAAACCTATGAATGCTAACACAGTGGGCCTGGGGCTTTCTGCACAAGCCTTTAATCTCACAGAGGCTGACTGTCCCCAAAGACAGCGGACAAGGAGGGATTCATCTGTGACTCTCCCAAAAGCGAGACTGAAACTAGTGCCAAGGCCGCGTGCCCAGATAGCCGAAGGCTCGTTTCCAAGAGAAGCTCTTAAGTGCTCCATCCCCGAGGTGCTGCTTTTCCGGAGACTCTGGGAATCTTGTGGCTGTCCCTCTTGCCACGCGGGAGCCCTTCTCTGTCCCGATTGGAGGATCCACATACTCCCGGACATGAGCGACCAGAGACCTTCTTGGAGTTGCTGTGCGTCAGTTAAAAAACTCTTTGGAGGCCAACAGGTTGACTTGGGGGAAGGCTTTCCTGATGGGAATTTCAGTAGCCGGGGGGAAACTTTGTCTCAGGAAACTAGGAGTTTGAAAAGAGGGCTTTTGTCTGAATCATTCCCTCTCCTAACATCGAATTGAATCCACCACAGGTCCCATCGCTTCTGTCTTCAGATCCAGCTGTGTATCTCTCCCGGTTGTGACCACATCTGGCTCCCTCTGGCTCCACTGTGGTCCAGGCCACCATCATCTCATCCCTGGGAGGCAGCAAGATCCCCACTGGTCCTGTGCCAGCTCAGTCCACTCCTGCCCCCACCACAGTCTTCGTCCCAACACCCCGGCGGAGCGTTCTTCCAGAAAACCTACGTGGGGTCCTGTCTTCCCGGTCGAAGCTTCTCATGGATGACGTTCAACGCCTGCCCGGACCCAAAGGCTAGGTCTGCCCGTTGCTGATCCGTCTGTTCCTCACTCCACCCATCCTTACTCTCCTCCAGGACATAGGCCTTTGTTCGCTTCCTCGCATGTACCAAGCCCTTCCTTGCCCTGGTACCCGCTCACATGTGTTGGCCCTGGGAAGGGATGCTCTCCTTCCCAGCTTCTGGCTGTCACTCATCTTTCAGGTGTCAGCTTAACCATCACTCCTGGGAGAGACTCCAATCTCTCTCTCTCTCTCTCTCTCTCTCTCTCTCTCTCTCTCTCTCTCTCTCTCTCTCTCTCTCTCCATCCTTGACTCCCTCCCTCTTCTGATCAGAATGGCTATCTTTCAAATGTCTAACAGATTTGTACAAATAGCCCCTCCATGAGGAGCTTGTTCCGCAGGAACACACAGAAGAGAAAGCACAAGC
>PVJC01018585.1:0-31170 GCA_004026665.1 Murina feae | reverse complement strand
CCACCAAGCAGCCCACTGACCCCCTGCCGCCTCTTACCTGCTTCCTGGTGCCCCGCAAAGGGCCTGGGAAGCCCACCAAGCAGCCCACTGACCCCCTGCTGCCTCTTACCCGCTTCCTGGTGCCCCGCAAAGGGCCTGGGAAGCCCACCAAGCAGCCTGCCGACACTGCCACCTCTTACCCGCTTCCTGGTGCCCCGCAAAGGGCCTGGGAAGCCCACCAAGCAGCCCACTGACCCCGCCACCTCTTACCCACTTCCTGGTGCCCTCCAACCCTGCCGCCTCTTTCCCATCACAGGTCCTGGGTCCTGCGCTGTCCCGCCCTGCAGCCGCTCTGTGCACTCGGGAGGTCCCTCAGCCCGGCCTGCGCCCTCTCGCAGTCTGGGACCCCTCGGGGGATGCCCACCTGCTGGCTGCCTGACCAGCCTGGGTGAGGGGCTTTAAGGCTGCCCACAGCTCCCATTGACCCAACGTTCCAGCCAGGCTGGCTGGACGCAGATTTCTGGGGTTTTTCTCCTATAATTGATACACTGTTCCTTAAGCCGGCCTACACATGTAACAAAGCCTCTCTCTGCCTCACCTCGCAGAGTCTATACTGCAACAATGTTATACTTTTAGACTCAGGCTAGGTCTGCTGTTCCCTTCAGCTCCCGAGGATTCTATGATTGATACATTATTGAAACATGTTTCGGAGCCTGCCCGCCAAGGGCCGAAAACAGTTTCCCTCTTGCTCCTGCTGCAACGGACGCTGCCTAAACGTTTACTCAGGTCCGTGAGTGGCGGCCGCCATGTTGGCTGGGCTAATTTGCATACAGCCACTCTGATTGGCTGGTGGGCGTGGCTTACCCTGTCTCGGAGAAACGGTTAATTTTAATATTTCGCTTTTATTAGTTTAGATATATATATAATATATATTTAAGTATAATATATAAGTCATATATTTTATATATATTGCATACTAATCCTATCTAATAAAAGAGTAATATGCAAATTAGGCATCACTTCGTGACAAAGATGGCCACCTCCATAGCCACAAGATGGCAGCGCCCAGTCTGGCTCAGCCCCGCCACTGAAGTGGTCAGGCCCATTAGCCAGGCAGGTGGCCGGGGAGGCTGGGGGCCTGAGGGTGGAAGAGGCGATCAGAGGGGTCTAGGGGTCCCCTACCCAGGCCAGAGGCCTTTACCAGAGGCCTCAGGCATGGGCAAGGGCAGAGCCGATGGTCAGAGGGGTATGAGGGTGCCCTACTCAGGCATAAGGCCTGGGCCAGAGGCCTCAGGGCTGGGCAGGGGCAAGGCCAGAGATTGCAGGGGCCTGGGCTCCACAGAGCCAGCAATAAGAGGGGCAGGGGTGGAGCCTGCGATCACAGGAGTCTGGACACCTGCAGAACCAGCAAAGCAGGGGTCTGGGAGTTCCTTGCCCAGGCTGCAGCCTTGACTAGAGGCTGCCAGTGGGGCAAGGGCAGAGCCAGTGATGGCAGGGGGCAGGATCAGAGCTGGTGATTGCAGAGGCCTGGGCTTGGGCGTCTTCTGCCTAGGCAAAAGAGTAATATGCAAATTAGCCCTCACTCGGTCACAAAGATAGAGGCAACCGGGGAGCTGTAGCTAGGCAGGAGACTTGTGTTCCCCCAGCGATGGAGGAAGCCAAGATTCCCACCTGCCCTGTGGGCCCTGAGCTCTGCTCAAGGCAACAAAATTTCAAGTAGAGAAGGTAAATAAACCCAAGATACCTGCTTCCAGCCGGCAGCTTTTAACAAGACCAAGGCAACAAAATTTCAATTATAGAAGTTAAATAAATCCCAGATACCTGCTTCCAGTCAATGGCCATGGTCAGCCTGATAACAGCCCTCAGCCCCTCACCCAGGCTGGCCAAGCACCTCAGTATAGACCCCCACCCTGAAGGGGCTGTGGCCAGCCTAAAAACAGCCTCAGACCCTCAACCAGGCTGGCCACACTCCAATGGGGTAAGGGTCCCCCCTGGGGGGTTGACCAGCCTGCAAACAACCATCAGCCTCTCACCCAGGCTGCCCAGGCACCCCAGTAGGACATTTTTCAAGGCAAACCAGCCAACCCCTACCCAGGTCTCTGTCCTATATAATAAAAGATTGATATGCAAATTGACCCTAACAGCAGAACGACTGGGAATGACTGGTCACTATGACACACACTGACCACCAGGGAGCAGACACTCAATGCAGGAGCTGCCCCCTGGTGGTCAGTGCGCTCCCACAAGGGGAGCTCTGCTCAGCCACAAGCCAGGCTGCCAGCTGCCAGTATAGCGGTTGTGGTGGGAACCTCTCCCACCTCCTCAGCAGCGCTAAGGATGTCCAACTGCAGCTTAGGCCTGCTCCCCACTGGCAAGTAGACATCCTCCGAGGGCTCCTGGCTGCCAGAATGATGTCTGACTGCCAGCTTAGGCCTGATCCCCCGGAGAGCAGGTCTAAGCCCAGCAGGTGGACATCCCTAGAGGAGTTCCAGATTATGAGATGGCATAAGCTGGTCTGAGGGATCCCTCCTTCCCCAGAGTGCACAAATTTTTGTGCCCCAGGCCTCTAGTAATATATATAAAGAGAACACATGTATATGAAAAGACAAAAGGAAAAGTAGTAAGAGCAGCAACTTAAGGACTTTTTTCTCAAATTTCTCAGCAAGATTGAAAATGAGGTACTATTGAGTGAAAATATCAGAAAATGAATCAAGTACATAATGGACAATACAAAGCTTAGAAACCAGGTGCATGGAAAAAGAGGCCATTCAACATGTAAAACTTAAAAAAAAAATCAAGATTGCATTTGAGAGTAGGTAACATGAAACTTAGAGACTATGAATAAGCACGTCTCTAAAAATATCTAAGCTTCCACTGTTATGCATTTGAAGATAATATGTTTTTTAATTGGCTGATAATATTGTCTTGGACAGAAAATTGGATGGGCAATATTCTAGGTCAGGACAATGATGTGCATAAGAGAATGGAAGGGAATTCTGAGACTGAAAAGTAGATTTAGGAGACTAATAGGAAGCTGTGTTCTTCTTTCAGGTTTCAAGATTAAGAAAATGGTACATATTGGAGTGAGGTGTAGTCACACTGTACCAGAAGGCAGGAATATTACATGGAAGTCACTGGAGTAGGGAGGTAGAGGATTTCTGAGGTAAGGGCTTTGCTAAGGACATGAATATAGCTGTTAACCTACCTGGAGCTTTCTTGGAAAAACACATAACCTCTTATATATTATAGGTATATGTTTTATTTTTCACAATATAAAGAAAACAGTAGATTAAAATCTAAATAACTCAAGAACTCAAGGAACTGTAGAGTAGCTTGTATCAGTCTTTTTTGGCTGGGGTTCTGCTCTAAGTGAATTTAAAAACTGGCCCTTTATCAGCCAGCAAATGTGTCTACATATTTTGAATAAGGATATACCGGGAGGGTTATGTTTTCAAACTATAAGATGCAGGAATGAAAAAGTACTGATGTCAATGTCAGTAGAAGAATGGGAGGAGATTGTCCCAATCATGAAAATATGTGACATTCACCTTGCTTCGGAAAAACTTTCTTCCCTTAAAAGGGAAAACTAGAACCAGGGTATCTCACAGAGGAAGGGTGTTAAATTGCCTTCCTCAACAGAAAATGAGAAACAGGTTTTCCTTAGGTTCATTTTTCCTCACTGATGAGGCTTTCCTTTTTTGCCAACTGTCCATTCTGGCCCCTCAATGTGAATGGCCTGAATAGTTGTAGAAGGAGTCTTGTTTCAAGTTAGATCAAACTGGGACTGAACGGGGACAGGGCAGAATTTGGGGACCACACCCAGCATTATTCCAATGGATAATCAATGCATAGCAGATGCCAACTGGGGATTCACATGTGTCAACAATGGTCTTCATTCAGATGGGGCGTGTGATTTCTCTCACAACTTCCAGAAGCTTGATCCCTCCCACCTTTAACTTTTCTTCCATAGTGGATGGTTACCAAAAGCATTACAATATGAATCAGTATTTTTCCTAAAGTTGAAATTTGGAGGGCATGATCCAAGATTACATAAAAGTGCGATTTGTTAAGTACTTTTTAGCATTTGTCTTGATTAAAGCATTGATTTCAGTACTTCAGTGAATAAAAGATCAATATAAACTTCAAGGCATTTCTTAAACCTTGTTTCAAGAAGATAAACACCAGCTGCACCAAAATTGGGTTGGGATATATCAAGAAAGAGTTACAAACTAAGCACAATGGGAGATCATAGAGGGAAATTTCACAGAGATGCCTTCCCTGAGAGATACACTGAGATGGACCTTGAAAAATTGGAATACTTTCAAGTGACAGAATTGGGAATTAGGGACATTATAGGTAAGTGTAAGAGTCTGAAGTAAAGATCAAAGAGTAAAGATCAAGGCCTTTTGAAATATTGATTTATTCCACTGAATAGAATGGGATATGAATTTAAATTTGATAATCATTTGTAGGAGAATGCTAGTTAAATTTTTTTAATAATAAAATTACATTAAAAATATAGCGAAGAAGTTAAAAAGACAAATTACAGAGTATAAGTAAACCGCCTCAGCAAGCAACAAACCCTTTTGATTTTTCTATCAATTATTTCCTATGCCTTCTTTTCTACACTTAAACCCCACAGTTCTATAACTTTTTTAACCTTATACTTTCTTTATATAATGAAATGTATGTGTTCAACTTTTTTTTGCACAATATTAAGTTTCAATTAATAATCCATAGGGTTAGCATATGGTTTATTATAGCAATTTTTTTTTATTATTTTAAAAACAACACTGGATAAAAGTAGTGACAGTAAATGCTTTTTTCTTGTGTCCAAATTAAGGGAAAAATGGATAATGTAAGCTTTGGATGTATTGGAGATATCCTTCATCAAATAAAGTTTCCTTGTTTTTGTACTTTGCTGAAAAGTTTTTAAAAAAATAAATATTTAATTTCTCTGTATCTTTTGATATTAGCATATGCTTTTTCTCATTTTCCCTGCTAAATTGGAATTTTATGTTGATTAATTTATAAAAACTTGAAATATTTTAATACATTATTGGCTTCAAAATATAAACATAGTTTGTCCCAAAAAATGAATATACACTTAACAACTGATAGCTTTCTTTCTTTTCAGATGTAACCCATTAAAGTTAATAATTACTCAAAGTGTGTGTACATTTTTTGGGGGGACACCCTGTATTTTGTTCAGAATTTTTCTGTCCATCAATGCTTATGAGCCTTATTGTGCTTTTTTGTTGTTTTGTTTTTACTTTTCTTGTTAAATCCTTATTTTAAAAAATGATTTTGTATTGCATTTAGAGAGAGAGGAAGTGAGAGAGAGAGAAACATAGATGTGAGAGTGAAACATTGATCATCGATTGGTTGCCTCCTGCCTGCCCCCGACTGGGGATCAAATGGCAATCCTTCAGTGCATGGGAAAGCAGCCCACCAATAGAGCCACGCAGGCCAGGGAACAAGTCACGGTTTAGTCCTTGCTGAATCTCAGTGTCATAGTTTCATTGATCTCATACAAGTTGGAAAGTGTTCATTTTTTGAAAAAGGTTGTACAAGTTTGGAATACCTTCTTCTTTCAATAGTAAGAAAGTATCACCAGTATAGCTGTTTGAGATGGAGTTTTCTTATGGATAGTTTAATTCATTTAATTAGCACAAATTACCCAGATTTTCTAGTTTGTTTTTATCAGGCTTACTAAATTGGGCTTTTAAAACAATTTTCCATTTTATTTATGTTATCAAATGTATTACCATACACTTTTTTAGTTACATCCTCTTATAATTATTTAATGTCAATAGTCTCTGTATTGAGGCTCCATTTTATTGATAATTGGTGGTATCCCTCTTTATTTTTTGATTTGCTATGATAGGTGCTTATGAATTTTATTAATTTTTTCAAAGGAGCAACTTTTGCTCTGCTGATTTTTAAAAAATATTAGGTGTCTAATTTCACTTGATTAATTGTTCAACTTAACTGTATTGTTTTATTTCTCTTTTTGGCTTTATTTGCTCTACCTGTCTTAGATTTTTTGAGATGGAGACTTAGATCATTTTAACTTTTCTTCTTTACTAATAAATGCATTTCGAGCAATACATTTCCAGCTGAATATTAGTGTAGCTGATCTAAATACCTGTGATATATCATGATTTTATCCCATTTTTTTCCAATTTCAAATTTGGATCTAAAGTAATATATGTTCAACCTTGACTTACTTTATCAAAAGAAAATGCAATTCAGAAATAAGAATAATAAAAAGAAGAGCAGTTATGTAGTCAATACTTAATACGTGCCAGGTTGTGCATCAATAATCCTTAGAATGCAAGTCTAACTAATGAATGGTATCTGTTTTCCAGCTCAGAGACAAGAGACAACCTACTCTGTACTGATTTCATCTTAGGAAGTATATTGCTTGTCAGAAACACTTTGCTTTGGATAAGGATGCTCAATACACAAATATGTTAATAAATGTGATTTTGAAGATAAATGTTTGTGTTTGTCTCCTCCCAAAAAGCTTCAGAGTTTTCACATAACTAAAATTTCTTGCACATAGAATATTGTTCTCCATTAACACACACACACACACACACACACATCCAACATAGCTGCCCAATTGTCTGAGTGTATGATAGCCAACTTCATTCACTATGGTTTTCTTCCTTTACTCACTGTGTGCCATTTAGTCATTGACTCAGAATAAATCAATTCATTATATAACTATAGTCCCGGCACACAAAAATTTGTGCACTTGGGGGGGGGAGGGTCCCCTCAGCCCTGTCTGTGCCCTCTCGCAGTCTGGGACCCCTCAAGGGATGTCCACCTGCTGGCTTAGGCCCACTCTCTGGAGGATCAGGCCTAAGCTGGCAGTCAGACATCCCTCTGGCAGCCCAGGAGCTCTTGGAGGATGTTCACTTGCCAGCAGGGAGCAGGGCTAAGCTGCAGCCAGACATCCTTAGCACTACTGAGGAGGCTGGAGAGGCTTCCACCACCACCACTGTGCTGGCAGCTGGCAGCCTGGCTGTGGCTGAGCAGAGCTCCCCCTGTGGGAGTGCACTGACCACCAGGGGGCAGCTCCTGCATTGAGCATCTGCCCCTGGTGGTCAGTGTGTGTCATAGTTACCAGACATTCCCAGTTGTTCTGCTGTCAATTTGCATATTACCCTTTTATTATATAGGATAGCTAATAAAGTAGTGAGTTTTAAATGACTCTGGGCATCTTCCTTAACATTTCTATGCATTATCCCTAAAAAGAAAAATAAGAATAACAAATCCATCAGAGGCTATAGAATAGCTTTGCCAGGGACTCAGACAAATCTCATCTCCCCTTATAATTGCTCATATAATACATTGTAAAACCATGGATTTAAATGTTTGATAATTCTTAGTACCTATATTCATATATATTATTCTGAAAGCAAACATGACACTTCTGGATTAAATGCAAATACTATTCCTTAGAGTAATAACTGCTGCTATTCCCTGCACTCCCCACTCCCCCTTCAGAATGATGCCCTGAGCCCCAGAAGGATGGAGCCCGCCCAGGCTTTACACACCACAGGAGGAGAACCAACCTTTTGGAGTTCGTAGGCTCCACACTGCCCCCTTCGGAGAGATGGGGGACGTTTGCTCCCTAATATGCTCTAATGCTTTGGGATGTAAACAGCCTGCTCCATGGCTCCAGGTTTCATTCCCACTTTGAAATGTAAACAAACTTGAAGATAAATATCAAAATCTCTCTGGAGGCCTCTCACTATCTAGTTAGTCATCTCTTCACTTCAAGACTTGTCTTTTAATCCACTTTCCTGGCTCAGAAACCCCTAAAGGTACAAAAACGTGGAAGTAGTCACTCTCCTGATAAGGTTAAAGTAAGATTGTATGTAATTATGAAAACTAAGAATTTATATCACAAAAAAGTAAATCTGAAATTATAAAATATGTATTTTCTGAAACTTGAAAAACTTTTTTAAAAATTATTTTATTTTTTAAAATATGTTCTCATTGAATTTCAGAGAGAGAGGAAAGGAGAAGGAGAGAGAGAAACATCGATGTGATCAGCTGCCCCCTCCATGTCCCCTGCTGGAGATCAAACCTGCAACCTGGGCATGTGCCCTGACAGGAGATCCAGCCAGCAACCCTTTGGTGCACGGGTCCACGCTCAACCGAATGAGCCCACACAGGCCTGGATGACAAACTTCTATTTGTGCCAATAGGTATTAGTCTTTCCTACACAAATCTAAAAGTAAGACGCTTTTTAAATAAAAATTAAACACATCTATCTAATTGTCACTAACATGGGACAAGATGAGAATATCGCATTTCAAGTAATCATACATATGCTATGTTTCCTCAGAGATTTAAGATTCATGCAATATTTTTGGAAACGCCAAAGTTTTAATAAGAGAAAGTCAATGAACCTCATGTACCTATTATAAAACATGACATAAGGCAATATAATTAAAACTAAATGTATTTCCTGTGGTGAAATTAACTTACAGAAATGAAGGCGTTTATTTATTAAACGTGATCTCTGGAGCCCTCCCTGATTCTTTCCCCTCCTGGGAAGGTTCTGATTGTTTGCTTCCTTTCTCACGCCTGCTTGCTGTGTAATTTAAAACTGATGCCTTCCTTTGGGAAACAAAATTTGATCGGAGAACAGCCTGCACGACCAGCTAAACAAATTACCAGTGTTTTACTCACTTTTCCTCCTGTGTCTCTCTTTTTTTTTTCTTTAAAAATCAAAAGAATTGCGTGCAGCATTTTACAAGTTTGTTGTAACGTTCAGATTTAATTTGTTACAACAGGGAGGACAGACCAGCTCTTTAATGACATATAGCTGGGCGGTGAGAGTGAGCTTAGGAGCCAGCACAGCACTGCTCTCTTTGTCCCATCCCCTGCAGTCTGTTCTTCTCTGACAAGCTTTTGGTCTCTGAGTAATGTATTTAGATGGCAATTGATTACATTACAAATGCACAATAATTAACGTAAAAACAACTTAGAAATTGTTCTTATGAAAATGAAAAACAAAAAGGTTTTATAGCACAGTTAATTGAAATAGTGTCAGTTATACCATATGACACTTATGCGTCATTCGTTAAATAAGACCTTATGTAGTGAGTACAAACTCTGTCCCAGGAACTATGAAAATGACTGCTAAAGTGGATATCAATAGGAATAACACCATTTGTGCTGGAGTTTATGTAACACTCTGTTTACTCATACTGAGGAAAACATACATGTAAATACATTTAGCCAATACGACTCTAGGTAAGCTAAATTTCATGATTCACACTTAAATGACAAGTTAGATATATTTCTTTGGTGTGTTAGTACATTTAATCAATTAGTCAGATGCACTAAGAAATTATTTTTCTTATATTTAAACTCATATTTGTTTGTTTTAAACGATGCTCTAGACCACAGGACATATCAAGACAAACCTAACTTTATTACACAGGTTATTATTTCTAATATTTGTAATTGACAAATATATTCCTAAATTTAAATTATTATAAACATTTTAAATAATTTTTTAAGAGCCTTATTGGAATTGTTTATTAATTTTACTTTTAATTTAGAGATAATTTATAAAGACACTGAATTTGCTCCAAATTGAAGCAGATTTAGGAATCTGAAAATAGCTTAAAACTAAAATATTTCCGTGTGGTCTCATGGAACAGATATCTGTGCTTCTTGTAAATTCATTGGTTGAAACCTAATGTCCAGAGTAATGGGGCCTTTTGCAGGCAGGTCCCTTGAAAGTGATGCTGGTGCCATCTTGAGTGGGATTAGCCACTGTATGAGAGTGTCTTTATCTAGGAGAGCTTCCTGCCCTTTGAAGTTGCTGTGAGAAGATTGCCTTCAATGAGGGAGCTGGTTCCCACCAGATACCGAACCTGCTGGCACCTTGATCTTGGACTTCCCAGCATCCAGAATGTGAGAAGTTGTTTCTATTGCTTGGAAGTGTTGAGAGTTTAGCTAAGTTGTGTTGGCATTCATTTTGGCCAGCAGCGACCTTTAACTGATACCTGTGTCTGTGCATACCCGACATTGCAGACCTGAGTCACAAGTAAATGTTAGATCATGATAAGACATCTCCAACAGCCCTGCGATCAGCAATTTCCCTGGCCATGCAACACTTTCCTCTTATGTGCTCCGTAGATAGGACCCTAGTGGAACTTACCAAAGCTCCCACTCTTTCGGTTTAAAATGATCAATCCAGTGTTGGCCTGGGAACTCCAAATCATTCTACCCACACAGTCAAATAATGGCTTATGTCCTGGTTCGGGTAACTCTGCATTCTTCCTTGACTTCCCGCGTGGTCCCTGGAGGCATGCTGGGGAGAACTTCCTCCAAGACTTTTGAGTACTAAACTTCTCTGTTTCAGTTTCTCTTGTCTGTTTTTTGAATTTTGGCTCACCATTCATGACCCTGTGCTCCCCACTAAAGTGTTGCTTAGCAAATTCATAACGATGAGCAATACACTTCATGGTATATGTTACAGGTGGCCACCGTGAGACTAAGACGAGAGCCGGCGAAAGAGTCCACCAGATATCCAGGCTTCCTCATATTGAGACCAGTGTTCCTCCCATACAAAAGCCTACACAAGTTAAATATTCTGTCCATCCATTCATTCACTAAACAGGTATGCATTTGAGCATCTACTCTGCATGACATTTTGCCTGGTTTTGAAGATAGAATAGTAAAAAACACTATGATGGGAAGTTGCAATCTAAAAGGGGAAGTAGTGCCAATTATATTACAAAATATAAAATGGCAAGAAATATATAAATAAAAACAAATAGAGTGCTAAGATCAAAAATATTGGTGTTTCTGGAGGTGTATTTGCTGGGGGCTATTTGTATAAAATAACCAAGTAGACTTCCTTACAGACGTGACGTTTAAACCAGAAAGTTAAGGTAGAGCTAAATATCTGAAGAGAAGAAAAGATAGCAAACAATGGCTTTGTACTAAAGAGATGGAACAGAGACCAGTGATTGCATTGTGTGAGGATGAATATGATAATATATGCCCTTATGTGTGTGTGTGGTGAAGAACTTGGATTTTCCCCATGTATGATGAAAATAATCAAGCGATTTTAAGCAATGAAGTGACATACACATTCTTCCCTTTCCTTGCTGCCATGTGGAAAATATATTGGAAAGATGTAAGTATAGACACTATTAATAAAATTGTAATTGTCCAAGTGAGGAAGTCAGTAAATAGATTATGTTGTTGATGCTGGAGATGGAGAAGAGTGCCAGTAAGTAGATTTGAGAAAAAGGAACATACTATTAACAGGAACTGTTGATACAACAGATACCATTTGCAAGAGGTTAAGGTGTATCAAAAATGACTATTAGGATTATGGTTTAAGCAACTGAATGAATGAGAGTGTGATTTCCTAAGATTGGTGAATTTAAGGAATTTGAGGATGGGTATTATTTGTATAGGGGAGAAAATAAGATTTGGTTTTGGACATGATAAATCTGAGATCCCAGTGAGAGACACCAAATAGAAACATCAAGGACATAGTTGGAGGTGTATGAAGGAGATTACAGAAATCTGGAACAGACATAAATGTTTGAACATGACATTGAGCTGGCCTTTAAAATCTTGGAAATCAATAATATAACTAACAGGGGAATTTCAAGGCAGAAAGGGCCTAAAATGATTCCTACAAATTACATAATTTTAGAGGTCAGAGGCCAGAGGATCAAGTAAAGTCTTAAAATGTGACTTTAAAATCTCCCTTTCCAACTATATTCTCTGAGTATCAATGCCTTGCTCTGATGTAATCTTTCTTTTCAAATATAACAGTTTCATCCCCATATTATTATTTCTTTCATTCTCATTTCCTTAAAACTATTTAAATCCTGGCATTTCTGTAGTGGTAATACTTAGGCCTTAGAATGAAATCTGAAAGAAAAAAATGAGTATCAACTAATTCTGGATTTTACTTTGAAAAATTTTCTAAATTCTTTATACTACATAAATATGGTATACTACTCTGTTATTTCATAACAGCATTTTCAAAAGGCATCCATTCCCTTAAATTTTAGTTTTCCTTTTATTTGCTATTTTCATCCAGTGCTATTAAATGAATGAGCAAGAAAGAAGTCTAGTTACTTTTGATGTAGTCCCATTTGTTTATTTTCTCTTTAGTTTCCATTGCCCTAGGAGCTGTATTGGTAAAGATATTTGCTTCAGCATATGTCTGAGATTTTGCTCCCTGTGGATTCCTCTAGTATTTTTATGGTTTCCCGTCCTATGTTTAAGTCCTTTATCCATTTTGAGTTTATTTTTGTGTATGGTGTAAGTTGGTGGTCTAGTTTCATTTTTTTTGCATCTATCTGTCCAATTTTCCCAACACTATTTATTGAAGAGACTGTCTTGACTCCATTGTATGCTCTTGCCTCATTTGTCAAATATTAATTGAGCATAGTAGTTTGGGTCAATTTCTGGGTTCTCTGTTCTATTCCATTGATGTATATGTCTGTTCTTGTGCCAGTATCGGGCTGTTTTGAGAACAGTGGCTTTGTAATACAGCTTGATATCTGGTATTGAGATCCCACCTACTTTGTTCTTCTTTCTCAGATTGCTGCAGCTATTTGGGGTCTTTTTTTATTCCAGATGGAATTTTTGGAAAGTTTGTTCTAGGTGTGTGAAATATGCCATGGGTATTTTAATGGGGATTTCATTGAATCTATAGATTGCTTTAGGTAGTATAGACATTTTAATTATGTTGATTCTACCATCCATGAACACAGTATGTTCTTTCATTTGTTTATGTCTTCCTCTATCTCTTTTTTTCAGTGTCTTGTAGTTTACTGAGTACAGGTCTTTTACTTCCTTAGTTAAGTTTTTTCCTACGTACCTTAACTTTTTTGGTGCAATGGTAAATGGGGTTGGTTTTTTAACCCCTCTATAAGTTCACTATTGGTATATAAAAATGCCATAGATTTCTGGGCATTAATTTTGTATTCTGCTACATTGCCAAATTTGTTGATTAAGTCTAATAAGTCTTTAGTGTTTTCTATGTACGGTATCATGTCATCTGCGAATAATGACAGTTTTATTTCTACTTTTCCAATTTGTATACCTTTGATCTCTTCTTATTATTTAATTGGTTAGCACTTCTAGTACTATTTTGAAAGGGTGTGGTGAAAGTGGGCATCCCTGTCTTGTTCCTGTTCTTAGATGAAATGTTTTTAGTTTTTTTCCATTGAGTATGATGTTGTCTGTAGGTTTGTCATGTAAGGATTTTATTATGTTGAGGTATGATCCTTCTATTCCCACCTTGCTGAGAGTTTTTATCAAGAATGAGTGTTGGATTTTGTCAAATGCTTTTTCTGCATCAATTGATATGACTATGTGATTTTTTATATCTCAATTTGTTTACATGGTATATTACATTTATCAATTTGTGGCTATTGTACCATCCTTGCATCCCTGGGATAAATCCTACATGGCCTTGGTGTTTGATCTTTCTGATATACTGCTGGATCCGATTGCTAGAATTTTGTTGAGGATTTTGGCATTTATGTTCATGAGGAATATTGGTCTATAATTCTCTTTCTTTGTGTTGTCTTTATCTGGTTTTGGTATCAAAGTAAAATCTTCTGCACAGCAAAAGAAACCATTAACAAAACAATAAGACAGTCCACTGCATGGGAGAACATATTTGCCAATGTTATTTCTGATAAGAGTTTAATCTCCAACATTTACAGGGAACTCATACAACTTAGCAAAAGTAAGATAAACAACCCAATCACAAAATGGGCAATGGACCTAAATAAATACTTTCTGAAAGAGGACATACAAAAAACCAAGAGACATATGAAAATATGCTCAAAGTCACTAATTATTGGAGAGATGCAAATCAAAATGACAATTTGGTACCATCTCACACCTGTCAAAATGGCTATCATCAACAAATCAACAAATGACAAGTGTTGGAGAGGATGTGGAGAAAAAGGAACCCTCCTGCACTGCTGGTGGGAATGCAGACTGCTGCAGCCACTGTGGAGAACAGTATGGAGTTTCCTCAAAAAACTAAAAATGGAACTCCCATTTAACCCAGTGATCCCACTCCTGGGAATATATCCCAAGAAACTAGAAACACCAATCAGAAAGGATATATGATCCCTATGTTCATAGCAGCACAATTTACCATAACTAAGATTTGGAAACAGTCTAAGTACCCATCAGCAGATGAGTGGATTAAAAAACTCTTGTACATTTACACAATGGAATACTACACTGCTATAAAAAGAAAGGAACTCCTACCATTTACAACAACATGGATGGAACTGGAGAGCTTTATGCTAAGTGAAATAGATCACTTGGAGAAAGATAAATATCACATGATCTCACTCATTTGTGGAATATATTGAACAACATAAACTGATGAACAAAAACAGATCCAGAGACAGAGAAGCATCGATCAGACCATCAAACCTCAGAGGGAAGGCAGGGGAGGGTGGGGGTAAGGGAGAGAGATCAACCAAAGGACTTTATGCAGGCATATAAACCTAACCAATGGACAGAGACACCAGGGGCGTGAGAACATGATTGGGGGAAGTGGGGGGATAAGGACACATGTAATACCTTATTCAATAAAGGGAAAAAAAAGAGAAGAAGTCCAGTTGCTAAACAACCAGAGTCCAGACCTACTTAGGGGTTCTATGATCTAAATATATTATCTCTTTGAACTCTTAATTTCTCATCTATTAGGGAAGTATGAGAGCATTTTCCATATATATTCACAGAATATGGGAAACAATTCAAATTTTTTTTGCAATATGTTTGTTAAGGTTTCTTTAATATATATTTTATTGATTTTTTTACAGAAAGGAAAGGAGAGGGATAGAGAGTTAGAAACATCGATGAGGGAGAAACATTGATCAGCTGCCTCCTGCACACTCCCCACTGAGGATGTGCCCGCAACCAAGGTACATGCCCTTGACCGTAATCGAACCTGGGACCCTTGAGTTCATAGGCTGACACTCTATCCACTGAGCCAAACTGGTTAGGACTGTTTGTTAAGATTTTAATATCTAATATAATAAAAGAGTAATATGCAAATTGACCATCACTCCAAGACACCTAAGCCACGCCCATCAGCCAAGCCATGCCTCCCAGCCAATCAGAGTGGCTGTATGCAAATTAACCCAGCTAAGATGGAGGCCAGCAGCCATGGAGCTAAAGTAAACAGGAGGCTTCCATTGCAACTGCCTGACTAGACCAGCAGTCCTCTGCTCAAGCAACAATGTTTCAATTATAGAAGCCACAGCACTGAAGCAAACAGGAGGCTTCCTGTTGCCTGCCTAGGCCTCCACTCAAGGTAACAAAGTTTCAATTATAGAAGATAAATAAACCCCAGAAACCTGATTCCAGCCAGCCTCGCTGGGACGTTGGGTCAATGGGACCTGTGGGCAGCCTGAAAATGGCCCTCAACTCTTCACCCAGGCTGGCCACACCCCCATGGGGTGAGGGTTGCCACTGGGGGGGGGGGAGCTTGGCCAGTCTGCAAACAGCCATCAGCCCCTCACCAGGCATGCCAGCAGGTGGACATCCCCTGAGGGGTCCCAGACTGCGAGAGGGCACAGGCCAGGCTGAGGGAACTCCCCCCTCCTCGAGTGCACAAATTTTTGTGCACCGGGCCCCTAGTACAGTATAAACATTGTTTATTCTTTTAATTGGTATTACTGCCATTATTGAAAGTTCAATTCTATTCCAATTGCTCTTTAAAAATGTGTACAGTATTCTCATTTCATATTTAAAAATATATTAGGGTTACACTGGTTAATAAAATTTTAATTACTCCTTTCCTTAACCTTTTATTAGTGGTAATGATTTTATAATTAAAAAAATAAACAGTCACAGCTCCTTAGGCTTTGTTGTCTGTGTTTCTGGACACCCATTAAACTTATTACAAACAAGGGTTGGTGTTAAGCATGATATTTTGTCAAACGCAGTACTTGGTTAGTGTCCAGCAATATCTGTCAAACTAAATTAACACATTTCTCCTTCGGGCTTGTTTACATTCATCTCATTATCTAAAAAAGTCTGCTAAAAGAAAAATTTGCTAAACAAAGACATTTATGCTTTGTTCAAATGACCTTCTATAAGTCATGAATAATTTAGAGTTACTAGGGTTAGAATAAAGAGTTTTATAATATGTATACACACAGAAATGTAATGTTTAGGTCAGTTCAGTAAAAAAACAAGAAAAGCATTCAGTTAATTCATCCACATGATTTATTATTCAGTTGTAAAGCCCAACTGAAATTTTAAAGTCCAACTCCCTTCTCTTAGGATGAATCTCTTTTCCAGGAAAAAAGTCTATCTTCCCTCATCTCCATTCCTTCCACAATATTTTTAGTAACTAATCTCATTAGCAATGATTTTTAAGGCTTTTATATTTTACTTACAGTAGAAATAAAAACTAAAACTATTTGAAGTTACAACCACCATTGCTCTGTTTTAGAATTGTGAATGGAAATATAAAAGCTATAAAATCATAATCCATTACAATGAAAGCAACCTTAAATATCATCCTAAAAGCTCAGCCCATTCTCAGTAATGAGAACCCTGACACCTGGAGTGTTTAAGTGGATATTCTGTGTCTCCATCACTTGGAAGTGTGAGAAATGGATCCAGAATCCCTCTAGCCTAATTCTCAGGAAACTTTTCACTACACTGCAGTAATTCTGAGTTAGCTTTTGATATGTATGATAATGTTAAATGAATAATATTTTAAAAAATAGAAAATGCAATAAAGAAAGATGCAGGTGGCCCTAGCCAGTTTGGCTCAGTGGATGGGGTATCCGCCTCTGGACTGAGGGTCCCAGGTTCGATTCCGGTCAGGGGCATGTATCTTGGTTGCGGGCACATCCCTTGTGGGAGGTATGCAGGAGGCAGCTGATTGATGTTTCTCTCATCGATGTTTCTAACTCTCTGTCCCTTTCCCTTCCTCTCTGTGAAAAATCAATAAAATATATTTAAAAAAAAATTTTAAAGGAAAGATACAGGTGTACCTTTTATTTGGAGACAATATAAAGATAAGCAATCTCATCTAATTCAATGAAATAGATTTAATAACAGAATAATTATTACTTTGTGTAAACTATGTGGAACATTTAGGTAATTTATGTTCATGTTGCATTATGTGTCCACCACCCAAAGTCAAATCATCTTATATCACCATATATTTGACCCCCTTTATCTTTACTCCTCACTCTCTTCCCTTCAGTAACCACCATACTGTTGCCTGTGTCTAGGGGTTTCTGTTTGTTTGCTTTTCTTGTTTGTTTATTAGTTACTTTCTTGTTTGTCAAATAAATTCCTTACAAGTTATTTTAAGCATGTCATCTAAAAATAGAGATAGTTTTATTTATTTGTTTCCATTCTAGATATTTAGAGGTTGTCCTAGGGCTTACTAATACACATATTAGTTTATCCGCATCAGTTTCAGAGTTATACTAACTTAATCCCAATGAGATATAGAAATGTTACTTCATATAGTTTTATTCACTATTCCCTTTTTGTGTGATAACATTGTTGTACATATTATGTATATGGATGTTACATACTCGGTAATCCATATTTATAACTAGTAGCCCATTGTAAGATTCCTGCAAGAATAGGGCTTCTTGAGCCAGAGCGAAGCAGAGAAGAGAGCGAAGCCTGCCTCAACTCCCGTCTCTGCCGCCTCAACTCCCATCTCTACCACTTCAGCTCCCGCCTCTGCCACCTCAGCTCCCCCACACACAATTCCCCGCTGCTTCTCCCTCCCTTCTTCACCATCTCTGCTGTCTTGGCTCTGTTCCCTTCTCCACCACTTGGCTCCCTTCTGCAGCACTTGGCTTCCTTCTATGCCGTCTTTAGTCTTCACTCTCCTGTGTATGCAAATTAACCACCATCTTTGATGGATTAATTTGCATAAAACCACTCTCATTGGCTGATGGGCATGGCTTGGCTGATGGATGTGGCTTGGGTGTCTCGGAGTGATGGTTAATTTGCATATTACTCTTTTATTAGAGTAGATTACTTATAGAATTTTGTCTTTTAAGGAACCTGAGATGAGAGCAAGTATATATATATATATTTATAGCTCATTATATGAATTTTTTATTTTTGTTTCTGATTCTTTTCATTGTTTCCTGAGGCTTTTAGTTATATTCTATTTCCATTCTTTCCCCACCAGTACAGTTTTTTCAGTACACATTTCTTTTGTGCTACAAATGTATTACAACTCTATGTATTCAACTTCTGTTCCTTCTACTTGTTTTGCTTGTTGTTGTTGTAGAATCACTAGACACCTTTCAGTTCCTCACCACTGAAATCGTTATTGTTTTAGACAGTGTTCTTTGGCTTGAATTTCTCTACACTGTGTTCCTGATAAAATTAGTTCTGTTAGGAGAACCACTAGAGCGTTCTGTTCCTATAGCTTGTCTCTCCCCTTGGTAGGGCACCACTGCTCTGGGCTCAGGTATGGACAGATGCCTGCTCTGCCTGGGAGGGACACCTTTGGTCTATGGGTCGTGCACAGCAGGAGCAATAGGTACTGGTCATCTTAGTTTCCCACTCCTGACATGTTCTTCATCTTATGAGCATGCTGTAATGAGGATGATCAGGACCCTGAATTGTTGGGCTCCTCTTTGCAAATTGAGGGTGGACAGAAGAAAGAAACACCGACGTTCTTAGCTACACCTGCTTCAATTAGAGCTCCTGCAACTGGAATTGATTGGAGAGATGAGAAATCATGATAGCCAGCCCCTCCCTAGGAGTAATCTTAACTCTAGGCTGGGAACTTGAGGGAAAGGGAACCATTCGTTTTTGGCCACACTCATTAAGAGGCTCCCTCACTAAGTAAGGGAAAGTGAGGTGGGTCATTGCTCAAACCCAAAGAATCACTGTTTAAATCAAAAGGCACTTTCTTCCTCTGCCCGGAATGTTCTTACTTATTATCATCAGGATAATTTCTACTCAGCTCTCCAAGTTCCTTTTATCCACATCTAAACCTCTAGAACCCAGACAGTGTATGGATTATATTAGGTTCTCAAAAGATATACACGAAATGAATGAATGAGTGCATAAGTAAATGGAGAGAATTCACTGAAAGGAGAGAAAATCATTGATAAAGCAAAGCCTTAGAGACAAAAGAAATGGTCTTCTCTACCTCTGAGACAACTGAGATACATTTTATATATAGAAGAAGCCTTTGTGAAACCTCATTCTTCGTAGGAAGCAATGACTGATGTCTGGTATTTCATTCATTACTTCCTGTCTAGAATTTTTAGTGTATAATCCTTCTATTTCCTGACTTCTATGTTAAAAGTTAATCTGATCTCAACTCTAGAAGACATAAGCATTATGCTCAATGTTATATTTCCATCCCGTATTCTACAATGCAGAAGGAGATTTGAGCTGAAAATAGACAAAAAGAAGGGAGAGTGGAGTAACTAAAGGGTAAAGAGGGTCAAACATATAGTGATAGGATGCAATACAGATTATGTATAATACAAGTATAATCTTGAAACCTATATAATCTTGTAACCAATGGCATCCCAATAAATTTAATTAAAAAACAAAGTTGGGTGGGGAATAAAATAAATTATTTTTTTCTAAGCCTCATGAAAACATAGGCTATATGTCAACAAAATAATTTAGTGCTTAAAATATTGTTTCAAATGATATTTCTTTAGTTTACACATCAAGGAAGAAACTGTGGCTTAGCAAGATTAAATTCTTACCTCAAAAGGATTAAATAGGAGAGCTAAAGTTAATTCTTTAATAATGTAGCATTTCTCCTTAACAAAGCATTTCATTCCTTCCTTAATTCATTTGTGTAAACACATGCATGAATTACACTAATTTTTTCACTAAAAATGATCTATTTATTACTTAGAATTGTGGAATAAAATTACGTTAAAGTTTTCTAAACCTGGGTGGTGGGTCGTGTATGTGATATTCAGTCATGCTGAAACAAAAAAAATCTTTCTTTTATAAACTGTCAATCTGTATATTTTTAAGTTTCCCTGCTGATTCTTACTTAATCTACAACCTTGTACCAGGCAGGGGTTATTTTGTGAATCACTGCACTGGAGACAGAACACAGGATGAATTCCTCCTTATGATCATTGAGTAAGAATAAGATTGTTTTATTAAAAATATAAGCCAAAAGTATGATTTATGTTAACAAACTATTACAGCTTATCAAAGGAGAAGGAAATTAGCATTTGAGGTGGTCATTTTTCTTAGGCCTTTGGATGGTGGCTGGGATTTTAAAAGGTGTAATTCGGGCTTGTTTAGCAACAGATCATGTTATGAACAGAGGTGTGGAAGTCAAAAGGTATGCACATGTGTAGAATCATAGGGTTCAGGAAGAAGATATTGAAAAATCGTGCTGGAAGTTTACATTTTTACCAGATTGTGGGAATCATTTCTTTGTTTGTTCGTTTGTTTGTTTTTTTAACACATTTTTATTGATTTCAGAAAGGAAGGGTGAGGGAGAGAGAGAGAGAAGCATCAATGAGGAGAGAGAATCAGGGATAGGCTGCCTCTTATATTCCCCCTACTGGGGATCAAGCCCACAACCACCCTGACATGTGCCCTGACCTGGAATGGAACTGTGACCTCCTGGTTCATAGGTCTATGCTTGATCACCGAGCCACGTCAGCAGATTGTGAGGATCTTAAATGCTATCCAGGTGGTTGGAATACACAATGTATAGTCAGCTGTGGCTGTGTGCTTTGTTGTTGTTGTCGTTGTTGTGTCTATCAAGGGCAAGACATTTTCATAATTATACATAAAGAAAAAACTAATATTTTAATCATGTATACAGCAGATTATAGGAAGAGATTCTACAAGTCTGTTGCCAGTGTCTCAGGTAGGTAATGTGCTTTTAAACCAAATTTTCAATGAGAAATGAAAGGCACAAACGGAGACCAGGGGGAAAAAAGCATAAAACAGCAATACTACATCACAAAGAAGAAACAGGAAAAACAAATCTAGTAATGCTTTCAAAAAAAAGTAAATTCTCATATAATACATAAACGAATGGAAGAGAAATACAGATTAGAGGATTTTTTTGTAGTGCAGCATTCCTCAAGGAGATAAAATAATTATTACACATTATTTTCTCCCTTCTTTCAAATTCCACATTGATTTCTACATTATTTCTCTCAAGCATCATAATGAAATTGAATGTCTACTGAACCCTGGAAAATGAGGTTTGCTTATTCAAGAGCTCCATGACTTTGAACATTCCAGATTTATTTCCATCACCATCATCTGCCTCTTACATATAAAGCTAAACTTTAACTGAAAACCACAACAAGCACACATTTTTCACAAGAAAGCTGAAGTCACATTTTTTTTTTAACTAGTGTGTGGCTCTGGCTTTCATTTTGTATTAGAATTCGGTATTATTGATTCATATAAACATACAACAAAAACATATTTAAAAGATTCTCAAATCCTCACAGACACAAATTCATGTCTTCCGCTGTGAAACCTTCTTTTCACAGTGTGGTGCTGTGTCATAATTCTGCTCTATCACAGTTTCCCTGATTTAAAAACACAGCACTCCTTGGCAGTGACCAAGATCAGCTTGGAAGAAGGAATGGAATAGAGATGAGTAAGAGAAGTGTCTGTATAGTTAGCAAGGCAGATCCTCCTCCGAGATGAAGCTGTTATTTTTTAAGTGATGCATTTTCCTAAACAAAGGCATGGGAGAAAAATCACTCAATGGAGAGGACTCAAATTTTGCTGACTTGTTTTGCTTGGAGGAAGTCTAAGGTAAGCATAATATAATTGAGTTTTGCAAATACCTTTGAATCCCATTGTCATCTGAATTTATTGATATTTCAAAATAGATACAATAGTCTCTATTTTGGAAAAGGGGCATCCTGAGGCTCACAAAAGCTACTGCATAGGGACAGACGATCAAAACTGACCAACTGACAGCTCCAGTGAATGCTTTCTGTGTCAAAATCCATGTCCTCTCCATCCCTCCTCCCTCTTCATCCACCATCCTTACCTTTCTCCCTCCCTGTTACGTCCCTTCTTCTATGTCTGCATTTAATTTATATATCAAACATTTATTATCTTCTATTATAGTTCATTCCTTTTAATTTTACTAGAGATTCAAAGTTAATAAAACATAACCAGTGACCTCAAACTACTGTGTATAACACATAAGCTGAGTATTAGAAGCTTTGTTGGACAACCTGTGACTTCAATCCATGCTAAAATTCAAGAAAAAAAAAAGACTATTTACATTGTCAGACAAGAAAATTTTCCAATAATGTGGATGCTTTCTAAATCTTTTGTAGTAGAGACAGAGCAGAGTATTTACGTTGCACAGTGGTCATCATGTCAATCCAAAGATCCCTGTTGCCTATATTTTCTTAACTGTTTCCCTTGAACTTTTCCTGAAAAAAATCTAAATCCTCCCCTTGTTCTAATGCATTAGTTAATTTTTTTCTTAAACTCTGCATTTTCTCCCTCATAGGCATATTAATTTGTTTTATTCTGTTTTCCTAAACATTCAAGGAGATGTCTACCTATCCAACCTAAAGACTCTCCAATACTAGTAAGAAAATAAAAATAGCACTACGTATTTTGGCTGACAAAATGGGTATATCAGGTGTTATATGTGGCACTAAGGGAGGGCCGAACTCCCAGGAGAGGGCTGTGTGAAGAAATCAGAATTGACCATGCTTACGTGCTTTCCTCCATCCCCTGGATGTCTAGCACATATGCCTAATACTGTAACACATATATCAATATGCTAAACATTAGAACCAAATTCCACATATAAAATGGTTTGAAAAGATTTAGTTTTTGCAGAGAGAAAATCAAAATAAAGTATTTCATCTTGTCTCATTTTTCAAAGCGAAATTAAATGTGAACTTTGTTGTAGTCATTTGCTTTCAGAAACTAAGTTAATTAGCTTAGTTTCTGAAAGCAAATGACTACAACAGCTAATGGTGATGGATCATGCTTTTAATGCAAAACTGTTGTTAAAATGGTAAACTCTTCAGTTTTGTTGAAAAAATCCTAGTTAAATGGGATTTGTCATTTATTTCCTGTATGAATGAGCAAATCACAGTGAATGCTCAGTCACTTTTTAAATAAAATAATATTACCTCAGGTTTATAGTTTTATATGAAATGCCAAAATACTTTACGTAAATAGAAAATTTTATTAAAATTAAATTAATTAAATGAAGAGGCCAGTGGAGTGAGTTGGTTCTAGTACCTTAGCAGCCCACATAAATAAAGTCAAAGGCTAAACCTATAAATATCTCAAGGTTGAGAAATCAATACCTAAGGATAACCAGTCACAAAGAGCCAACTAGGTTTTTCCAAATGAGGTAAACGTTTAAACTATAGCCAATCAATACTATCCTCACATTTCTGCCTTTTCTCTATAGATGTTTATTCTTAGCTACTATTCATGAAGGTTCCTAACCACTCCTGGTTTGACACTATCCATTCCAATGGATTTTTGTTCAAATGAACTCTTAACCTATTTCATATCCTTCAGTTTCTATTTCAACATTGTATAATCTTATTCACAGAAAAATGAAATTGTTGTATAGAAATAAGGCTCCTTTGTCCATAGTGCCTGTAACAATCTGCATTCCCACCAGCAGTGTATTGGTGCTGCCTTTTCTCCATATCCTTGCCAACACTTGTTGATTTATTGATGGTAGCCATTCTGACAGGTATAAAGTGATACCCCATTGTCATTTTAATTTGCATCTTTCTGATGACTTCTGAAATTGAGCATTTTTCCATATGTCTATTGTCCATCTGTATGTCTTTTTTGGAGAAGTGTCTGTTCAGGTCCTTTGACCATTTTTTTTAATTGGATTTTTTGTCTCCCTGGTGTTGAGTTGAATGAATTCTTTGTATATTCTGGAAATGAAACCCTTATTGGATGTATCATTGGTGAATATGTTTTCCCATACAGTAGGTTCCTTTTCTATTTTTGATGGTTTCTTTTGTTGTGCAGAAGCTTTTTAGTTTGATGTATAAACAGTATTGAATTTCCTAAAAAAATTTTAAAAATGAAGCTGCCATTTGACCTAGAGATCCCACATTTGAAAATATATTCTAAGAATCCTGAAACACCAATCAGAAAGAATAATGCACTCTATGTTCATAGCAGCATTATTTACAATAACTAAGATCTGGAAACAGCACAAGTGCCCATCAATAGAAGAGTGGATAAAAAAGATGTGGTACATTTATACCATGGAATACTATGCAGCAGTGAAAAAGGAGAAGCTCTTACCCTTTGAGAAAGCATGGTTGGTCTTGGAGACTATTATACTAAGGGAATAAGCCAGTTAGAGAAAGACAAATATCACATGATCTCATTTATATGTGGAAAATAAAATAAATGGACAAATAAAATAACAGCAAGAGAAAAGCAGTCAGTTACCTACAAGGGGGAACCCATACAACTGTCAGCTGATTTCTCAACAGAAACTTTTAGGCTAGAAGAAAGTGGCAAGAAATATTCAAAGTGATGAATAGCAAGGACCTACAACCAAGATTACTTTACCCAGCAAAGCTATCATTCAGAATTGAAGGTCAGATAAAGAGCTTCACAGACAAGAAAAAACTAAAGGAGTTCATCACCACCAAACCAGTATTATATGGAATGCTTAAAGGTATCCTTTGAGAAGAGGAAGAAGAAGAAAAAGTAAAGATAAAAATTATGAACAACAAATACGTATCTATCAACAAGTGAATCTAAAAATCAAGTGAATAAAAAATCTGCTGAACAGAATAAACTGGTGAATAGAAAAGAATCAGAGGCATAGAAAGGGAGTGGACTAACAATTCTCAGGGGGAAAAGGGTGTTGGGAGTGCAGGAAGAGACTGGACAAAAATCATACACCTATGGATGAGGACAGTGTTGGGGGGTAAGGACAGAGGGTGAGGTGGGAACTGGGAGGAGGGAAGCTATAGGGGGGAAAAAGAGGAACAATTGTAATAATCTGAACAATAAAAATTAAAAAAAATTAAAAATAAAAAAAAGAAAAAAGAAAAACAATACCTAGCCAGTAGTCTGAAACTCTTGGTTTACTAATAATTTTCCATAGATTTTTCCCTTAAAAGGAATATTAAAAATATGACCAAACCAGGGTGGAATGTGCCATTTTAATATTCTGGAGGTTATTTTTGTTTAATTTTTCATTGGGCAAGTAGAGAGTTATTGGGTTCAAATAGCCTAAATGATCTGTTTTCTGCATCGAATCTTTCACTATTACAAAGGGCTATTATAAAATATTTCAAATATATATGAAACTATTAACACAGATTATCCTATGACTACGCCAATACACTGACTATGTGATGGAAACCAGAAGTGTGGTGATGAAGAGGAGAAGAGGCTAAATAAGAACTGGAAATAATAGACCAGCATAGTTCCTGGAAAAGCTAGGAACATCCATGAAAGCCTGGTTAAACATCTCAGGACAGAGGAACAAGAGAATTACCTTCAGACAGTGGAGTGGGAACATGATAGATATGGTGGGCACCTGACTAATGGACTAAAAATGAGCAATGCAACTCTGATGAAAAGTTGTGTTAAAGAGAGATTAGTCAATCTCCAGCCTTGTGCATGACAGCTCTTAGAAGTATTGTTCTCTTCTTTTGAAAATATGAAAATTGTCACATGCTTGCATATTTATTGAGATTTGTACTATTCTTCCAAACAGCTAATTACATTTAGCCTTCACAACACACCTGTGAAGTGAATATTATCCTTCTGTTTATTTTGCATACAAGAGTAATTTGCTCGATTTCACAATGTTAGTTAGTGGTGGAAACAGATGCACACACCATGTACAAGATGCTTGGCCAAGGAGATAAAAAACAGAGGCTGAAAACCAGGCATTCCTTGCTTGCCAAACTCTCTAGTTTCCCTCAGTACTGACAGCCTGAGAAAGAGAACCTCTCCTGGAAATCTCTTTGCTCATCCGGATCTAATTTCCACTATGTTTTCTGCCTAACACTTTCTTGTCCTCTGGCACCTCAACTAGCTGGCCAAAAGGAGCACCCAAGGAGATTAAAGTGAGAAAGGAGAGTGATGTGAGGGTATTTATTTTTCAATATTCCACCCCCAACATGTCCCTGACTCCCCTTATCCTATCTAATAAAAGAGTAATATGTAAATTAACCATCACTCCAAGACAAAAATGACGGCACCCATAGCGGTGGGGCAGGACTCTGGCAGCATAACCCTGGCATTTTGAGCCCAAGCAGGCATTGCCTCAGAAACTGATAACCCATGAGCAGATCTGGAGCAAGAAAGGCCAGAGGCTACCAGACAATGGAAGGTGTTTGTGTGCTTCCCAGTCCCTTTGTGGGGATCGGGGAACAGGAAAGGCCAGGCTGGCTGTGAGGCAGCATGCAGGTGGTGCTTGCTCTCTTCCCAGTCCCCTTGAGGGGATCAGGGAGCAGGAAAGGCTGGCCCAGCCATGAGGCAGTGAACAGGCGGGGTTTTCCCCTCTTTCCAGTGGCTGGAGCAAGATGAGGAGTAGATAAGCCTGGCAGGCAGGCAGCACCCAGCGCTGCCCACAGCTCAAAAAAGAGAACAAAATGCAGGGGATAGCAGGAGTCTGAGAGATCAACATAGAGGGGGTGCCTGCTCCAAGCCTCCACAGTGTGCCTGGGGGCAGGCCCCCAGCAGGTAGACACACACAGGACGACTGCTCTGAGCCTCAGATGCGGCTGGAGGCAGGCCCCCAGTGGTGACACACACACTCACACACTCACACTCACACACACGGCACCTGCCAGACTGGGGCCATCAGTAGGACATCCACTGAGGGGTTCCAGACTGTGAGAGGGGGCAGGCTGGGCTGAGGTACTCCCCCTCCCCCCATGCATGAATTTCATGTACCGGGCCTCTAGTCATTTTAATGAAAGAAAAAAGGAAAAATTTGTGAAGCTACAGATCCTCACATTTGTATTAACATTTGTATTAAGATATCATTATTTTCCTTTACTCACTTTTGTTGTGGTTTTTCTTTCTGCTGGGAATCTGACACAGAGTTTCTTTCTACTTTGCATAGAAGTGGCATTTTCCTAATTTATTTGTTTAAAGGGAGTCTTTTCCAACTTTTATAAATGTATAATGTGTGCTAGAACCTACCTAAGGTAAAGCTAGAATTTAAACCCATATTTTCTCATCAGTAAACTAAATGGAACTTGGTGATTTAATATCTAGTACCACTAACCAGCTAGTTGAAGTTAGACATTCTATTGGATATATGGACAATAACCTCTTTCCCATGATGTTAATTTAGAATAATATAATATATTTTTAAGATTCTTTCTTGGTATAAATATTTTTGCTTGTTTGATTTTGTCTTTTTGTTGGTTCTATCAAATTTATACTTAGAAAAATACATATTTAATATTAAATAATCACAATAACAAGAGCACACTTAAGTTTATTGAAATTACACTTACATGGTAACAGTGATATATAATATCTTACCTAAAATAGTTCTATACTTTTTAACTTGATATTTCTATTTTTATATATGGCCTATTCTTGAAACACTGAAATGCTTTAACGTATGTCATATGAGGACCTCTTTTCATTTTTAAAGCCACTTCCTGCAGGATAACAATATGACATTAAACAGTGATGTGAATAACCACAAAATAAGTTTGTCTACTAAATAAGAACACAAGTTTGTGAAAATGTAGATATTAATAGCCCAAAGTTATTATAAAAATGGTTTTATAATAATATATTTAAAGTAAAATGAAGAACAGTCCAGTTTTTCCATTTTATCAAAGTATAATATTTGCCTGTACAAAAAAAATTGATCTAAACCAGGAAAGCAATACTTCCCTTTTACATAATGTTTTCTTATCTACTATATTGACATTTTTTAGAAAATGTGTAATAAGTCTATTAAAATGCACAGAAATGAAGCCAACAATATCATGCATGTAATTAATCTACAAATTCTAAGCCAGAAAAAAAATGGGGATTATTTCCTTAATAAGGAAAAGAAGAAGCATATCATTGATTTCTTTGAGTGGAAAATTCATTTTAATCTAATGCCAAAAGTGTCAGGTTTACCACAGTATAACATACCGTGTATTTTTCATTGTCATCTAAATAAAATTCTTTTTAAATTATCAAAATGCATCCTCTGCCCAACAGCCATCACTTCCATCATCTACTGATTGAATTTCAAATGGTTTGCACTTAACACAGCCAGACACTAGGCAAGACAAGCAACTCTACCATCTGGACTAGGCAAAAAAAGTGACAGAAAATGGTGAAGTGTTGATATGCTACAATTCAAATCAGAACACCATGCCTATTAAGGTTTCCAGTTTGAACTTTTCTTCTACAAAATATACTCCAGCTTAGACATTTAACAAAAAGAGTACTATTAAGACAAAATATAACATAAAACTGAAATTAGTACAACCAAAGAAAATAAAAAAATGAAATATACATTTATTATTACCAAGAAGGAAAAATAAAGACCCTTTTCTTCTTCTAGACTATTATTTTAAAAAATGGTTATACAGTAGTGTTAAAAATAGGGAGAGAACACTTTTATATTATAATATGACCAAAATTTCCACCTAAAACTTCCTATGATATATTACATATATTTAAATACATTGTTAATTGAAATATTTGATCAAAGCAAATTGAAATATGATCAATCAAATTGAAATTTAAATATAAAAGGCAAAACTATAAAACTTGTAGAATTTATATGGAAATATTTTATAACATAAAGCTAATAAAAAATTTCTCAAATTCAAAGGCAGTTACAAAATAAAGGTAAAAAAATTGTAATTGAGACTATATCAAAATAACAACTGTTCATAAAAATAAACAATTACAAATGAGAATATGAAGTATGAGTTGGAAACATATTTGAAACTTATTAGCACATATAAAAACTACATACAAGTCATTAGAAAAAATAGATGACCCAATAATATGGGCAAACGATAGAATTACCTGAGAATAAAACCATATTAGCCTTTAACATAAGAAGATATTAATGTGATAAACAATAAGTGGGATTCAATTTTAAGTCACAATGAGATGTCATTTTATATCAACCCAATTAGCAAAAATTTAAATGTGAAAAATCCTAGCTAATAAAAGAGTAATATGCAAATTAACCATCACACCATCATTCTAACAGAAAGATGGCTGTGGCCACAGAGTTGGGGCAACCAGGAGGTTTGCATTGCTCCCAGCAATGGAAGAAGCCAAGCTTCTTGCCTGCCCTGGCTGACCTTGAGCTCTGCTCAAGGCTACAAAGTTTCAATTATAGAAGATAAATAAATCCCAGATACCTGCTTCCAGTCGGCATGGTCTCTGATAAGGAGGGGCTGGGAGCCTCAGTTGCCAGGGGCAACCCGACCTGGGCTACACTTAAGGCTGCAAAGTTTCAATTATAAAAGTTAAAAAAATCCCAGATACCTGCTTCCAGCCCATGGGCGTTGCCAGCCTGAAAATGGCCCTCAACCCCTCACCCAGGCTGGCCAGGCACCCCAGCAGGACCCCTTTATCCTTAAGGAGCTGTGGCCAGCCTGCAAATAGCCCTCAGCCCCTCACCCAGGTTGACCACACCCCCATGGGGTGAGGGTCCCCACTGGGGGGCTTGACCAGCCTGCAAACAGCCATCAGCCCCCCACCCAGGCTGGCCAGGCACTCCAGCAGGACCCCCCACCCAGATCTTGGATACCTTTCAGGGCAAACCAGCTGGCCCCCACCCGTGCACCAGGCATCTATCCTGTATAATAAAAGGGTAATATGCAAATGGACCCTAACAGAATTACCAGCAATGACTGGTCACTATGACACCCACTAACCACCAGGGAGCAGATGCTCAATGCAGGAGCTTCCCTCTGGTGATCAGTGCGCTCCCACAGAGGGAGCTCTGCTCAGCCACAAACCAGGCTTACAGGTGTAAACACAGCAGTGGTGGCAGAAGACTCTCCCACCTCCTCAGCAGTGCTAAGGCTGTCTGACTGTAGCTTAAGCCTCCTCCCCAATGGCAAGTGGACATCCCCTGAGGGCTCCCAGGCTGCCAGAGGGATGTCTGACTGCCAGCTTAGGCCCGATCCCCTAGGGAGCAGGCCTAAGCCAGCAGGTGGACATCCTCTGAGGGGTCCCAGACTGTGAGAGGACACAGGCCAGGTTGAGAGACTCCCCACCCCCCCGCGCCGAGTGCACAGATTTTCAGCACTGGGCCTGTAGTTGGTTAATAATGGTATAAAGGCACCAGAATACTTTTTTAGCACTTCTATTGGGAATGCACATTGATAGAACTACTTGAGAAAGAAATTCGACATGTTCTAAGAGGAGCAAGATACGCAGATCCTGTGATGCGGCAATTCTACTCTTAGGTATATTACCCAGAGACTCTTGCAGGTGCACTCCAGGAAACACATACATAAACATTTGTGAAAATATTTTCATATTAACAAAAAGCTAGAAATAAGCCTAACATTTGATAAATTTACTAGTGTGACACAATTCTCAATTATCCAAGAATTAAGAATGTATTATAGTTTGTTTTGTTTTTTTTTACAAAGAACATAGATAAATTTCAGAAATACAATTGAAATTCAAATAAGTAAGTTGATTTTATGAAAATAAATTTTACCAACATCCAGAGGAACACTTTTGGAAAACTAAAAGCAACTAGGGAATGGCAAGTATAATGTTCAGGGTAGTGATTTCCTCTAATGGCAAAGACTGAGTCAGGATTAAGTAGGAGCCTGCATCAGCTCCAATGACAATGCTGGGCTTTATCAAAAGTATATGCTAGATACATCAGTGTTTCCTATAAAACTCACCTATACCTATACATTTCTTTTTTATATGATATTTAATAAATTGATAAATATAATGGTTAATCAATTCAATATGGAAAGCAAGCATTATGAATTAGGATTAGTTGGCCATGTTGGAGTCAGATATGAAAGTAGAGGAGAGAGTGTCATTCAGCTCAAGAAACATTGAATATATAAAGTGGAAATTATCTTGAGAACACTAAAACCAATCATTGAGAGTCATTAACTTCTAGAAGTTCTCAGTTTAAAGAGAAAGGGATGCATTCTGACACTAGATAAACATGGTTGCTGC
>PVJC01018584.1:6097-31273 GCA_004026665.1 Murina feae | reverse complement strand
ATTGCGTTGAATTTATAGATTGCTTTGGGTAGTATTGACATTTTAATGATATTGATTCTACCAATCCATGAACATGGTATGTTCTTCCATCTGTTTATGTCTTCCTCTATCTCTTTTTTCAACGTCCTAAAGTTTTCTGAGTAGAGGTCTTTTACCTCTTTAGTTAAATTTATTCCTAGGTATCTTAGTTTTTTTGGTGAGATTAAGTCTTTTTAAAAAAATATATATTTTATTGATTTTTTTTACAGAGAGGAAGGGAGAGGGATAGAGAGTTAGAAACATCAATGAGAGTCAGAAACATTGATCAGCTCCTGCACACCTCCTACTGGGGATGTGCCTGCAACCAAGGTCCATGCCCTTGACTGGAATTGAACCTGGGACCCTTGAGTCTGCAGGCCGACGCTCTGTCCACTGAGCCAAACCAGTTAGGGCATGGAGATTAAGTCTTATTTAAGGAGATGGGTGCAGGTGCCAGGTCAGCAAGAGTAAGGTTGATGGTTGATTTTTTTGTGTGTCAACCTAACAAGGCTGTAGTACCCAGGTGTTTAATCAAGCACCAATCTAGGTAGTGCTGTGAAGTTTTCTTGTCTATAAAGTTAGTTATCTACAATCAATGGATTTAAATATTGGAGACTAGCCTTAGTAATATAGACGGGCCTCATTCAATAGTTCAAAGCCCTTAGAGCAAAAACAGAAGAAGAAATTCTGCCTCAAGACTGATGCCTCACCTGAGTTTCCTGCCTTCCAGCTTGCTATACACAGTTTGGATTTGGCAGGCCCTTTAATCCTATGAGCTAATTCTTTAAAAAATATGACTTATCAGATATTTTTTTCTTGATTCTGTTTCTCTGGAGAACCCTGACTGATACAAAGTTTTTATTCATTTTACTTTTTAATGTAATTACTGACCCAGTAGAATTATGCCTGCCATTATGCTATTTATTTTTGTATCTTTTTTTTTATTACCCCCTTGTTTTATGATAGAGATTTTCTAGCCTAAATACTATTCTATTTTTGTCCTTTGCTATATATATATTGAGATATTTTCTTAATTGTTTCCCTGGGGAGAATTTTAATTTATATCTTAACTTAAAATTATCTAGTTCCAATTAATAACAGTTTAATTTTAATAATGTAGAAAACATTTACTCCAATATAGTTCTATTTTCTCCTCTTCTTTTGTACTCTTGTTACCATACAAATTACTTCTTTATACACCATGACCCTATTAACTCAGTTTTATATTTATTGCATTATGCAGTTGTCTTTTAGATGATAAGAAAAAGTTACAAACAAAAACACATTTTTGGTTGAAAATGAAAGTTTTAAAAATATAGTATTTTTACTCTTTGGGAACTGCCATGGTGTTACACAAATTTTAGGATGATTTTTTTTTCTATTTCTGTGAAAAATGCCATTTGAGTTTTGATACTGATTGCATTGAATCTGTAAGTTGATTTGGATAGCATAATTATTTTAAAAATATCAATACTTCTTAACAATCTTGTGATGGAAATACAGGGCTGAATGCATCACACTTTCTTATTTCAAACTATATTACAAAGCTATAGTAATTGAAACAGTGTGGTATCAGCATAATAACAAATAGAGCAATGGGACACACTAGAGATCTCAGAAATAAACCCATGCATATATGGTCAATTAATTTATGATAAAAGAGCAAATTATATACATGGGGAAAGGTGGCCTCTTCAGTAAATTGTGTTGGAAAAATTGAATAACCACATGCAAAAAAAAAAAGAAAGAAAGAAACTTACAACATACATAAAAATCAACTCAAAATGTTTAAAAACATCAGCATAAGACCCAAAGCCATAAAACTCCTAGAAGAAAACATAAAGAATAAGATCCTTGACATTAGTCTTGGCAATGAATGGCTTTTAGATCTGAAACCAAAAGCAAATACAACCAAGATGAAAAACAAGTGAGACTACATCAAACTAAAATTCTTTTGCACAGAAAAGGCATCAACAAAAGGAAAAGGCAACCTATGGAACAGGAGAAAATGTTTCACACAACATATCCAATAAGGTGCTAATGTCTGCAATATGTAAAGAACTCAGTTACAAACAACAACAAAAACAACAAACCAAACAATTTACTTTTAAAATGGACAGAGGAATTGAATAGACATTTTCCATGGAAGACACACAGATGGTGAAAGGCTACATGAAGAGGTGCTCAACATCGCTAATCATTAGGAAAGTGTGCATGGAAGCCATGAGATAACACCTCACACATATTAGGCATCACCATTATTAAAAGGACAAGAGATAATAAGTGTTGACAAGGACATGGAAAAAAAGAGGGAACGCTTTTGCATGCTTATAAAATTGTTGGTGCAAAATGTCAATTGATGCAGCCATTAAGGAAAACAGTATGGAGATTCCTCAAAATACAACTACCAGATGATACAGCAATCCTATTTTGGGGTTCATAACCAAAGAAAATGTAAACAAGACTTTGAAGACATGTTTGCACTCCAGTGTTCACTGTAGTGTTTTTGGGAGCAGCCAAGTGTATATCAGTGGAAGAATGGATAAAGAAGGTATGAGATTACACAGGGAAGAGCAAAGGCAGAGTTACAGTTGTATGTGAAATAGTTTATTCTTGTAGTGTTATTTATTCATGTATTATCTTCCATTTGTACAACTGTAAACTTAACTTTCCCATACCCTGTAGATATTGTTACATTTTTATAAAACATATACACATGCATCCACAAAATGCAATAATAGTAAGTTAGAAAAAAAGGACATTTTGCCATTTGTAACAAAGTGAATGAAACTTGAGGACATCTCGCTAAGTGGAATAAGTCAGAGAAAGAAGTATTGTATGATATTACTTAAATATGAAGTCTAAAAGAGCCAAACTCATAGAAAGAGACTAAGACCAGGGCTGGGAGTGGGGAAAATGAGGAGATGCTGGTTAAAGTGAATAAGCTTGCAGTTATGTTAAATAATTTCTAGGTTGTATTGTAGAGTACAGTGATCATACTTAATAATACTGTATTATATATTAAAAAGTTGTTAGGAAAGTAAATCTTAAATATTCACACAACCCAAAATGGGCAATTTTGTGATGAGGGTTGCTAACACTGTGGTGGTAACCACTCTGTAATATATAAAGGCATTACATCAACATGTACACCTTAAACTTACACAATGTTATATGTAGAGTATCAAATCTAATAAAAGAGTAATATGCAAATTGACCCTCACTCTGTTACACCCACAAGTCACACCCAACAACCAATCAGGAGCAAATATGCAAATTAACTCAACTAAGATGGCAGTGGCCATGGAGCTGGAGTTGCCCCGGGCAATGGAAGAAGCCAGGGCCCTGTGGACCCTGAGCTCTACTCAAGGCTATAAGGTTTCAATTATAGAAGATAAACAAACCCCAGATACCTGCTGGGCTGGGACCTTGGGTTGCCAGGGGCAACCCAGGCTTTGAGTGGGGGACCAAGGCAACAAAGTTTCAATTATAGAAGTTAAATAAATCCCAGATAGCTGCTTCCAGTCAGGCACCCCAGTAGGGACCCGAACCCTGAAATGGCTGTGGGCAGCCTGAACTGGCCCTCTGCCCTTCACCCAGGCTGGCCAGGAACTCCAGAAGGGACCCGAACCCTGAAGGGACTATAGTTAGCTTGAACTGGCCCTCTACCCTTCACCCAGGCTGGCCAGGCACGCCAGCAGGTAGGTGGACATCCCCCGAGGGGTCCCAGACTGCGAGAGGGCACAGACCGGGCTGAGGGACCCCCCCTAAGTACACAAATTTTTGTGCACCGGGCCCTTAGTATCTCAATAAAACTGGAAAGCAATAATTAATGCAGTGTGGCTGCTCTGGAAATCAGACTCTCTCCTGGGTTTTCTGTTTTTCACTGTGCCTTGCTCTTGTTTGTGTTGTTGTTGCTACTGTTTGCTTATCGACATTGCAGGATGTGAAGTCTGTATTTGCTATTGTGTACAATAATAACTGAAGTTTCTTCTCAGCTTCGCAGTGCAGTAATAATCAGAGAGATATTTCTTCAAATGTCTTAAAACAATGAGTTCAGTGTGTGTGTGTGTTGGGATGCCCATTCCATGCTCCAGCCACTACTAAGTGACTCCGCCTTCACTTCTTGCTTGCATAGGGCAACAGCATCAGCCAAAGATGAGAGCTTGAGACCACTCAGGTCATTCCTAGGCATGCCCACAAACTTGTACTTGTGTGCGCCTTTCTGTATTCTTCAGGAATATGTTGCTGCTTTTCAAAGACCTATGTCCATATCTCATTTTCAGATATTTAAGTTGTTAGTCCAGTTCTTGTGTAACTTAATAAGTATCTCCTCCGTATTTAACCACAAGTATTAACACAGTACACTGATACTGTTTTGTGGAAAATGTCCTATGGAATAGGGCTTTTCCCACTGAGCAAGCCACCAAGTCAGTCAAATAATGTCATGCCCTATGATTAGAATTTTTTCAAGGAGTGGTCAGACAGGAAGAGCTAATTAAGTAGTTGTTAGTATTATTGACATTGTATCTTCAAAAATTTAATTCGCTTGCAATACAACAGTTCATCGCTATAACCTTGTGAGCTGGGTAAAAACACAGTACTTGCATTTTGCCTGTACAGTTGAAGAAAGCAAGTGTTAAAGGTTTGAGAACCAGCACAAGGTCACAAAAGTAACAACAGGTGGAACAGAAGTGGATACATACCTTACGTCTATGTATTTTTTGTTCAGTACTGCTTATTAATGATAAAGGGGAAACTATGGATTTAAGACCATGAGGTTATTTAAATAAACTGAGTTAAAGAAAATAACTTTCAGAGTAAAAATTAAAACAAAGACTCAAATAGAACAAGATAACATGATTTTTCAAAGCCCCTTTTCTTAGGGCAGACCAGTACCAACTTGGCAGTCCAGGACATGTACACAGAGTTCCTTTAACGTAAGTTCAGAAACTCGGTAAGTATATAACCTGCAATATATTTGGTATATATAAAAGTAAAGCAATTATATGATTTGTTCTACCTGTGTTTGACATTGTTAATGCAGTTTTTAAGGAGTTTACTCTTTCGATAAATCACAATGAAAAGCTGAAGCAAGAAATAGAAAAGAGAAAACGCTTTGCTTTCACTAAAACATCGGTTGTATTCCTAGAAGTGCGATCGCAGGGTCAAATGGGAGTTCCATTTTTAGTTTTTTGAGGAAACGCCATACTGTTCTCCACAGTGGCTGCACCAGTCTGCATTCCCACCAGCAGTGAACGAGGGTTTCTTTTTTTCCACATCCTCACCAGCAGTTGTTGTTCATTGATTTGTTGATGATAGCCATTCTGACAGGTCTGAGGTGGTACTTTATTGTTTTGATTTGCATCTCTGGGATGATTAGTGACTTTGAGCATGTTTTCATATGTCTCTTGGCCTTCTGTATGTTGGTTTTCGAGAAGTGTCTATTTAGGTCCTTTGCCCATTTTTTGATTGGGTTGTTCATCTTCCTTGTATTAAGTTATATGAGTTCCCTATAAATTTTGAAGATTAAAAACTTACCAGATGTAACATTGGCAAATATATTCTCCCATGCAGTGGGCTCTCTTGTTTTGTTGATGGTTTCTTTTCCTGTGCAGAAGCTTCTTATTTTGATGTCCCATTTGCTTATTTTCTCCCTAGTTTCCATTCTCCTAGGAACAGTATCAGTAAAGATATTGCTCTGACATATATCTGATATTTTGATGCCTATTCTTTTAATCTCAGTCAAATTGCATATATTTTTTAGGAGGAGCTCTGCTAGTCTTTCTTCTTCCCCTTTTGTAGATAACTCATTAAAATAAAACAGTAAAATAGACAAAGCTGTTTTTTAAAACAGCTACAGTAAAGTTATTAGCCTAATACACTAGAGAAAATCAACAGTTCAATCTATAATCTATTATTCAACAAATTAGGAGTAGGGATCATATAATGGAGTTGATAAACCTATGATTATGTTATTAATTTGTTCCTTTAGAGCCAAATATGAGCTTACACAGAATGCTGAGATCTGTGCCAAAAACTCACCCTGCGATACTGGCACAAATGTATCTGTTTATGTTAAGACTGGGACAATATAAATGTTTTCCTATTTTGTGTTTTACAGCCAAAGATGAGACTAAGTAAACAAGCAGTATTGCAACCAACATTCTATGTTTAACTTCTCTAAAACTAAGTTTATATTTGGGCTCTGTCCACATGATATAATGTGTGGAAGTTAGTAAAAAAAAAAAAAAAAAAAGGGAATATTTTTAATGACGTTGAATAAGTCAGAATCATCCAGATGAATAATGAAAAGTTACATTGAAATTTTATATTCAGGTATTTTATTATATTAGAGCATCAATTAACTTTTACCTCAATTTTTCTTAATGGAAATGAAAATAGGCATTAACATATATATTTAATACTAGGTTCATTTTTTTCCCCCACATTCTAGAAAATGGGGTTTACTAATGATTCTAGAATGCTTTTTTAAAAAATATATATTTTATTGATTTTTTACAGAGAGGAAGGGATAGGGACAGAGAGTTAGAAGCATCGATGAGAGAGAAACATCGATCAGCTGCCTCCTGCACACCTCCTACTGGGAATGTGCCCACAACCAAGGTACATGCCCCTGACTGGCATCGAACTTGGGACTTTTCAGTCTGCAGGCCAACATGCTATCCACTGAGCCAAACTGGTTACAGTGATTCTAGAATTCTTTAAAAAAAGTTAAAAAATTATAAATATAGGGTGTCCCCAAAAATGTATACAAACTTTGAATAATTATAAAGGTAGTGTTTGTTAAAATGCATTTCATTTTCAATACTGAGCTATCAGCTGTTAAAGTGTGTATACATTTTTAGGGGGCACCCTGTGTATATATCAACTTGCAATATATTTGGTATATATAAAAGTAAAGTAAAATTCAGTGGAAGCAGTCAATATATTTGAAAGTTACGTTTCTAAAAATGAATGCTCAAGTATGTGTTATAGCCTAGAAAGATTAATAAATTTAATTGAAAAAGAAACTTCTTGACAACGAAAATTCAAATTTGCTTAAGTAAATAAAAATTTCTCAATTTCCAAAAAACACTGCAAAGCATTACTTCTAGTTACTTTAAATTAGACACATTCATGCATGTCTAAAATAATTAAATTTATCATTTTATATTGAACTAGAGGCCTAGTGCATGAAATTCATGCATGGGGAGGTGTCCTTCAACCCAGCCTGCACCCTCTCCAATCTGGGATCCCTCTTACAATCCAGGACTGCTGGCTCCCAACTGCTTGCCTGCCTGCTGGCCTGATTGCCCTTAACTTTACTCCCCTGCCAGCTTGGTCATACCTAACTGACCTCCCTTGCTGGCCTGGTTGCCTCTAACTGTTCTCCCCTGCAGACCTGGATGCCCCCAATTGCCCTCCCTTGCTGGCCTGGTCACCTCTAACTGTCCTCCCTTGCCAGCCTGGTTGTCCCTAATAGCCTTACCCTGCTGGCTTGGTCTCCCCCAACTTCCCTCCCTTGCAGGTCTGGTCACTGCCAATGGCCCTCCCCTTACAACCTTATTACCCCTAACAGCCCTTCTTTGCCAGCCTGGTCACTCCTAACTGCCCTCCCCTGCAGGCCTGGTCCTCCCCAACTGCCTTCTCCTGCAGGGCTGGTCCCCCTTAACTGCCCTCCCAATTCAGGCTGGTCCCTCCCAACTGCTCTTCCCTGCCGGCCATCTTGTGGCAGCCATCTTGTGTCCACATGGGGGTGACCATCTTGTGTGTTGGAGTGATGGTCAATTTGCATATTACTCTTTTATTAAATAGGATAGTGTAGTATGGCCAACCAATTCAGATAAAATTAAATATCATTTTTCAAACTATTAAAGCACATGAAAAAATGTGATAATTTGTATGTAGACAAAACTTTTTTTTCCTCCCAACTTTGTCTTATCTAGTGCCAGTGATCCTAAACAAATTCCATAAACATTTAAGACTACAATTTTCTCACCTGTAAGAGGGGAATAGTGTAGTATCTGCCTCAAAGGTTGTTGGGAAGAGTAAAATTGTTTGCTTATGAAGATACTTGGCCCAATGCCTACAGTAAGGTAATGGCTCTCTATTTCAATAATCAATACATTTGACAAAGCAATTAATGTTATTGTGCTACTGGAGAAAACCTCAAAGAGACTCCTAGTTTTTATTCAAATACTTTTTCATTTTATCCATTTTTTTTCCCTGTGAGGCATTTTACTACCTTTTTAAATAGCCATGTTATAATAATGATGCTGGTGATGATAATGATAACTGTCTTTATTGAGTACTTTCCTTATGCTAAGCAATGCGCTAAGCACTTTAATGTATTATTCACATCTGTCTAACCCAGTAGAGTCGCTTTAATTTCATTGTGGAATTCATTTGGACAACTAGATATCCAACTGTCAAGGCAGCAGGTAATGGAGAATGCATGATAATGCAACCATTAAAATTGGAGACAAACATGCACACAAAAACTATACAGACTAAAATATCTTGTATAAGTCTATCTTTATTCAACAATAGTAGAAATATTAAATAACAATTTACATTGAGAATCCTCTGCTCAGTATCATGGTTAGTTGCCATTCAGTAAACAATACTTTGATGGGGTATATTCTGAAGATACAACTGTGGCAATGAATTTGGAGTAAGAAGACTTGGGTTTGCTTTCTGGCTTAGAAAATCCTATATAATAAAATGGTAATATGCAAATTGACCCTAATAGCAGAACAACTGGGAATGACTGACTGGTCACTATGACACACACTGACCACCAGGGGGCAGACACTTAATGCAGGAGCTGCCCCCTTGTGGTCAGTGGGCTCCCACAGGGGGAGCTCTGCTCAGCCACAAGCTAGGCTGAAGGCTACCAGCATAACGGTGGTGGTGGGAGTCTCTCCCACCTCCTCAGCAACACTAAGGCTGTCCTATTACAGCTTAGACCTGCTCCCCACTGGCAAGTGGACATCCCCCAAGGGCTCCTGGGCTGCCAGAGGGATGTCTGACTGCCAGCTTAGGCCTGGTCCCCTGGAGAGTGGGCCTAAGCCACTAGATGGACATCCCCTGAGGGGTCCCAGACTGCAAGAGGGCACAGGCCAGGCTGAGGGACCTCTCCCCCGCCAAGTGCACAGATTTTTGTGCACGAGCCCTCTAGTCAAAATATAATGGGATTCTTAGGAAATCAATTGCACAATTACTTAATCAAGTTCCTATCTGTGAAATTGAAATAACCTGCAATACTTTGTCCATTTTAGTGATTGAAAATGTACTTATATAACAGTGATAGTATTATGTACTTGAAATATCAAGCTGGCTTTATTTATCCTATGTAATAAAAGGCTAATATGCAAATAGACCAAACTCAAAACAACCAAACAACCATTTGCTATGACATGTGCTGACCATCAGGGGGCGTGTGTGAAACATAGTGGGCATTGGCTGCAGCAGGATGGTGGAACAGGTAAGCAGGGGCGCCAGACCAAGGCGGGCGCCAGTGACTGTCATTGGGGTGAGCCTCTAGTGGTTACTGAAAATTCTTTGCTCCCACATGCCATAGTCCTGTTCAGCACTTACACCTGCTGCCTGCAGAGGCCCCAATTGCTCCATGCTGTCAGCGGGTGTGAGTGAGTGGGTGCTGTCAGTGCATGGGAGCTGCAGCATTGGGAGTGGGGCTTCCAGCAGACAGGACTGGGGGCCACGTCAGGAGGGGCCAGACCGGGGTGCGGAGGATGGACCAAGACCCGTCTCTGTGCCCACCATAGCCTTGCAGCTCACAGTTCAAGGTGCATGAATTCATGCACTGAGCTCCTAGTATTATTATAATTTCTTACATTCTTATAAACATTGAATTCAGGTGTGGTTCCTGTTACAATAACTAAGGAACCATCACAAAACTTGATCACACAAAACAGCCATTTTATTATGCTCTTAGGTTCTGTGGGTAAGAAATGCAGGAAGATCGCAGCAGAGATGGCTTGTGTCTAGGCTGTGATATCGGCACCCTTACCTGGGATGATTTCCGTGGCTGAGAGTAACTTGATGACTGGGGCTTTAAGTTATGTGGGAGCATCTTTACTCATATGTCTGGTTCCTGATGTTGGCTGTCGGCTGAGACTTTCAACTGGTATGCTTGCATGTTGTCCCTTCATGTGTCTTGGCTTCTTGTATTATGATGGCTAAGTTCATAGAAGAAGCTTCCTGATTCAGTTGCCTGTGGAGAACAGTCATTTCAAGAGGACTAAGTGGAGACTGCATGACCTTTTGTGATCTTGCAACATATACGACATCGCTGTTTTATTGCTTAAAGTAGTCACTAGTCACTTAATATTCAAGGAGACAGACCATAGATCCCAATGCTGGGTGTGAGGACTGTCAGATAATGTGGAGGTCATGCTCTGGCTGGTGTGGCTCTGGAGGTTGGAGCATTGTCCTCTGCATGGAAAGGTTGCCAGTTGATTCCTGGTTGGGGCACATGCTGAGTTTTCAGGTTCAATCCCAATTAATATTTCTTCTCCCTCTCTCTCTCTCTTTCCCTCTCCTTCTCCCTCTCAAAAAAATAAAATAAATAAAAAGATTTTGGACATCAAGTTTTAGAATCATGAGAGACATACTGTTTACTACTGGCATATATAGATTTATTTTATTGTTTTCTTTCTTTTCCCAAACAAGGAATACAATATTTCTCTAAGTAGGGAATTCATATTCTTACTCCCTCTCATCAAAAGTAATTAAAAATAATCTATTTAACTAGCTATTCAACTAACTAACCCCCACTCTTTGTTTTTCAATGTTTTCCATGATTATTGAATATATGGAAAGCCCATGTAATTTTTAACCTTTCATGATAAAAGCTTGAAATTCAATATTTTTCAATATATGAGCATTTTTTCCATCTTTTCTGATTGTAAGTCCTATTTTTAAAAATACATTTTTATTGACTTGAGAGAGAAAGAGTGGGAGGGAGAGGGAGAGACAGAAACATTGATGAGAAGGAACTATCAATTGGCTGTATCCTGTACACCTCCCACTGGGGACTGAGCCCACAACTGGAGCATGTGCCTTCAAGCCGGAATCAATCGACAATCTCTGGAGGCTCTGGAGGATGCTCAGCCACCTGAACCACACCAGCTAAGTCTTTAAGGCCTATATATTTTAAAGCTCCTATGCAGTAATGAAGTGAAGTGCAGAATGAACAAATTTTGGTATAATTCAAACATATAAAATCCCTTTGACTTAAAATATAACCTAATTGGGAATGAGTTAATCAATAATGTAGCCTTGAATTACTGAGATATTGATTTGGTCTACTGATTTACTTTGCCTATAAAATATGTATATATTACTTTTATAGATGAATGTAAGTAATGTAGACACTTCATTTGTTTATGTTCTATAGCTAAAAGCAATAGTAAGTGAGTATGGCTCTAAAAAGTTATGTAGCTCATGTTAGTTATTTTTGGCAAATACTGTTACTGTGAAAATATAGATATAAGCAAAGCTATTATTCCCTCTCAGGTTTTCTACCCGATCAGAATAAAAGCTAGTCTCAGGCCATAGTCCATTGCATTTGCATTTGAGTATCTTTAACATAGTGTGTGATAGTTTAATTGCTTTCTCATCTCTGTAATGGCGAATGCTGCTTCACCATCGTTTTGGTAGCATCTCAGATGGGGGAAAGCAAGGTTGGATTTTATTGAGAATTTGAAGCTTGATTTAAGGTGGGCCTTTCAATGTGAGGACATGATTAGGATTTGGTTTTGATAGTATATTGGTTTAGTATTGATAAACATAGCAAAGCAAGGATCTTGAATTGAGAAACTCAGTGAGTCTTAACTATCCCTTGTTGCCTTCTGTTAAAGAGTCAGTGGTTATTTGATAACAAAAAAGTTGTTATAACAAAAGTTTCTATAACAAAAAAGTTGCTTGCCTGGACAAGAGTTTCTAAAAGTAGTACAATTTTGTCACTGAAGGCAAGGGAATAGTAGGTTCACTCTAAGGTAGACAGTTGTGTGGAGGTTCTCAATAGAATCATTTATCAGGACAAATATACTAGTGAATGGGAATATAAAAGAAAAACACTACAGTGAACTTGTTTGATCACTTGTGCCTCAGTCTCCTATCTTTTTAAGTGCTCTGGTAAAATTATGAATTTAAAAATATTAAGTCACAATTTTCAAAATACAGTGAAATTTCAGTTAACTTTCTAGTTATTGTCAGATACAAAATCTTCAGAAATCATGGTTGAACATGACCATCTTAGAATCAAGTGTGGGGTGTCTTCCTAAAAGGTGGAGAGTGGAGGCCTTTTTAGGATTACATGCCCTTTTCATTTAAAGAATAAATATCTCTAAAATATTCTAGCTAATCCACATTTCTTGAACACCATTAACTTTACCAATGGAACACATTTCTAATTTCCATTATGTTGTTGGCAAAACATCTGGTTATTAGAAGACAAAAATGACCCAAGTGCTATAGTGCTAGATTTTGATGACACTGATTTAGAATTCCAGAATGGGATAAAGAACCACCCTACTTAGGCTAAAAACCAAAACTGCTTAGACCAAAGTATGTAAAAGAAAAAAAAAAGCAAAATGCATAATAGTTATAAAAGATGATTCCTGGAAGGTTCCTACAGGCAGAGGGTGAAGTGGAGGAAGTATGCATTTCCCAACGGAGACAACTTAGTGTGTCTGGGAATCAGAAACTGGCTGTGGTCAGTGGATAAAGGTGTATTGATTTTGGAGAAAGTCAGCCAAGTCACCTACCTTTAATATTAAATATGGTTGGATATTTTGGTGAATGCACTTGTTTTGTTGTTCTTATATTCACAGGGATTTTGAACACTCAGATGCTTCATTGCCCAGGATAGATTGCCATTCTAGGCAATTCCCTGTCCCTCAAATCAGGTTTTGCCTCTTTCTCTGCAGTTATGTTTTTTTGTATGTGTTTTTTTCATGTTCATTATTTTGTTAATCCTCATCCAAGGATATTTTTTCCATTGTTTTTTTTAGGGGGGGGGAGGTGGGAGGGGGGAAGGAAGGGAAGGGAAAGGAAAGGAGAGAGAAGGAGAAATAGGGAGAGAGAGAGAAACGTTGGTGTGAGAGAGACAGACACATCGACTGGTTGCCTCCCGCACATGCCCTGATGGGGTCTGGAACCAAGCTTGCAACTCAGGTATGTGCATTTGATCAGAATGGGATCTGTGACCCTTCGGTTTGCAAATGGATGCTCTAACCACTGAGCTGCAGTTATGTTTTTGCTTGACTCTCATAGCTATTAAACTAAGTGCTCTTCCAGACAAAGCACTCTTATTTATATTTATAGTTGTTAGTAGAATTTAGTAGGTTCTCAAAAATCTTGCTGAATGGAAACACTAATTCAGGCTAAAACTAACAGAGTAACAGGTCAATGTAATTATCTATGTTGTGTTAACCCAGCCAATTTAAAGGAAAACAAATCAGGTTTAAAGAATTGTACAGTAAAACAACATCGGTTGTTTGAAATTTTCATTCTCTTCAGCAGAAAATCTGTTTGCCTATGGCATTTATTCCAGGCTAAAAACCAAATTCAAAATTGTAGTTTGTGGGAGCTGTGACCACGGGGAAAGCAGAGTCTCATTCCGGGAGGGGTGTGACTGGCCCTGCTCTGGAATGGCTTTGCTTCTCTGTGAGGCCAACTTAGAGGAAGTGCTGACAGCTGAGACATTAGACTCCGGAGCAGGAAGGCTGTTACTGATAGAAAGAGGCAGGAAGATGGGGAGGATGTGGCACAATTGATTCTTGATTGATACTCGGAGCTCAGAGCTGTGGGGAACATATCCCTCATCTCCAAGGAAATGTGGGCAATTCAGTGCCCCTCTTAGGCCGAGGAAACCAGCGTAGTCCTATTTAACATCTTGCCGGACTACTCAGCAGAGTTTGTGTAGCTCTGAGCACAATATCTTGGCAAACAGGAAGGCTGTTAAGTTTTCGCTGAAAAGACACATGAACCTGGCACAGAATTTGTGACTTTGTCATTTCTGTGTGGTCACAGCAAGAATTACCAAGGAACTTTTACATAGCAGGTGCTCAATTATTGCATATCAAAGCAGAAAAGTCTCACCTAGTCCCAAAACTCTTGATAACTTTATTGGCTTTATAACTCTCCTATGTGCTAAGTAAGACTTTACCACATGAGTTTATAGTGCTTTATGGTCATTAATTTATTACTGAAAAATCTCTCTCCCAGCCTATATTTAATTAATAGTTGCTTTTGAAAGCAGATTTTACAATCAGTAAGACTTTCATATACATCATTTAAATCTCATTGGGATAACAGAGTTTTTAGTTATTATTGCAGATAAATAAAATTTAAGATCTGATATGTTAAGCAAGATAGTGCATATTCTACATAATCCTTTTAGATAATAATTTTTACATGTGTATGATATACAAGATCAAAGATTTCATCTTGTGTATTTTTAAATGACCTCCTACATGCTTTATAATTATATCTATTATTTATTAAATTCCAAGGATATACTAAGTTCTTGACAGGTAATGCCATGCGATACTTGTATCAAAACTGTGAGGTAGGTGGTAGAAGTGGAAGTCAATTCTTAGGCTGGCTTATTGCCGGTAAATTATGTCAACAAAAGGCTATCTTTTAAGAGAGCTAGAAGAAAAACCTAATTCTCTATTTACTGCAGTTTGAGATACTTCATGATCAGGTTCCAAGATCTTTTTCAGATTCACCTTCAATTACATTATTCTGTAGTCTGTCTCACTGTTCCCTCTCCCAGGCACACTCTTATTTTCCCTCCTCTGGCCTTTGTGTCTACCATTTCCTCAGTGTGGAAGACCAGGCTCCCTTGGCAGTTATTTCAAGTCCTATTGGAATATTGAAATCTGGTCTGAGTGGTCTAAAACTTGAGTAAAATGGTCTGTCTCAATGATGACAAATTTTGTTGTTTATTCTTATACGAGGGGCCCGGTGCACAAAAATTTGTGCACTCTGGGGAGTCCCTCAACCTGGCCTGTGCTCTCTCACAGTCTGGGACCCCTTGGGGGATGTCCACCTGCTGGCATGCCTGGCCAGCCTGGGTGAGGGACTGATGGCTGTTTGCAGGCTGGCCAAGCCCCCCAGTGGGAACCCTCACCCCATGGGGGTGTGGCCAGCCTGAGTAAAGGGCTGAGGGCCGTTTTCAGGCTGCCCACATCCTCTTCAGAGTTCGGGCTCCTACTGGGGTGCCTGGGCAGCCTGGGTGAGGAACTGAGGGCTGTTTTCAGGCTGCCCACAGCTCCCATGGACCCAAGGTCCCAGCGAGGCTGGTTGGAATTAGGTTTCTGAGGTTTATTTATCTTCTATAATTGAAACTTTGTTACCTTGAGCAGAGGCCTAGGCAGGTAACAAAGTCTATTTGCTTCAGCGCCGTGGCTTCTATAATTGAAACACTGTTGCCGTGAGCAGAGGCCCAGCTAGTCTAGGCAGGCAGTTGCAATGGAAGCCTCCTGTTTGCTCTAGCTCTGTGGCTGCTGGCCTCCATCTTGGCTGGGTTAATTTGCATACAGCCACTCTGATTGGCTGGGGCGTGGCTTGGATGGTGGGCGTGGCTTAGGTGTCTGAGAGTGATGGCTAATTTGCATATTACTCTTTTATAAGAGTAGATAGAGTAGATGTTATCATTGTAACTATGTACTAATCTTTCCACCCACTCTGCTTTTCTATTGATAATCGCATTTTGTGCTTTATGGTGCATAATTTAACAATATTTTATTTTGACTTTCAACGTAACCTTTGAGAAAGAAAGTATATTATTATCCTAACTATAAGAATGTAAAAAAGGGAGGCTTACAGAAGTTAAATGGCTGGCTCAAGTTGTGTGTGTATGTGTGTGTGTGTAAACACACAAATGGGAAGGACAGAGAAAGCCCTTTCTCTGGACGCACATTTTGCTAAGCACTCTATCATGTGTTACCTTGTTTATTCTCATGAAAACTTTTTTGAATAATTGGTTATTATTCTATTCATTTAATAAGAAAACATAGGAAGAGAGACATTAATTAACATTCCTAATTTTATTCTAATAGTTGATTATGAAACCTTGTACCGAATCTTAAAACTATTGCTTTTCTTGCTCTTTCTGCATATTTTAGGATGGTAGCTTCATTCCTAATGCTATTTCAAGAATCTCTCTTGGCTCCACATCCTGCAGAATTGGGATCATTTTTCCCATTCTCTAATATCAGTTGGCAATCTTAGAATCTTTGTGAGTCTAATGCCAGATCTCTGATTTGACTGATTAAAGAATTTTAGTAGTTCCCAGTTATTTCATCTCTTTTTATAAAGAAAGCAAGATAAGGGAGTAGAGAGTGACAGGGAGGGGTACTATTTAATTCATTTATTTTAATCCTCACCTGAGGATATATTTTTCATTGATTCTAGAGACATGAAGGGAGAGGGAGAGACATTGATGTGAGAGAGAACATTGTTAACATTTAAAACCATAGCATCAAATAAACATTGATGTGAGAGAGAAATATCAATCAGTTGCCTCCCATATGTGCCTCAGCTAGGGATTGAACCTACAACCTTGATACGTGTGCTGACCAGGAATTGAACCCACTGTTCTTTGTTGCATAAGACAGGACAGTACTCTAATCACCGAGGCACACAGGTCAGAGCTGTTTCACCTCTTTTTATTGTGCCCTCATTTTTTTTTTTTTTGTGTAGGTTACTTACATCTCTGTCAATTTCTCATTTAAAGTTAATGGTTAAATCTTACTATATCATGTTTTAATATCAACCCTGATGTCCAGGCAGGTAGAATATGTTCTACCTGATAAGCCTGTCTTGTTCTAGATCATAAATACCTTCATAAACATCCTGTAATATATGGGTTTACAGCTGTGAGTATGTGAAAAAACAGAATTTATTGATTGTATTTTTCATAGGAACAACTATAAACCTATTTTTGCCCCACCCTGTATTAATGTTTGGGAATGCAAGGAGGCATGATGAAAAAAGCCTAGATTTTGAAATCAATTGCCTAGAGTTTGAATCTTATCTTTACCACTGTTATCTCTTTGATCTACAGAGATCATACTTACACTTGCCTGCTGTTTCATCAGTTGACAGTAATGTTGAGAAGATGAGCAATAATTGATTTAGAGTGCCTTACACAATATCATTGTTTACAGTAGGTTCCAATAAAAAATTATTTAATTTTTCTTGGTTTACTGATAACCTAATAATTTTTAGTAGCTTGCCTACTTTGGAACCAAAATCTGATCATCAATACTGAACCTAAATCTTGTTAGTAATTTCTAAACACTGAAACAGAATACAGTTTCTATTCTGAAGAGCCTGCTTCAGGGTTCATTATGACTCATATTCTACCTACTTGCTGGGCTTTACTTCTCTTTGTTCTTTCTTGGACATTTTTCTTGAATTTTTTAAAATTAATAATGTGAAATTACCTTGTAATTTACCCCCAGCCACTGTTTACACAAGAATTTGGTACATTCCACTTAGAATATTTATTTGAAAACTTGTTGGTCTATTAAACCTACATATCTTTTAAAACATGGCTCAAATGATATGCGTTAAATGACATTTTTTTTCCTATACTGACCACTCGTCTACCTCATACTCACCAGGTAAAGTTAATCATGAAAGTTAATCATGTTAATTACTAATGGATCTACTTCTATGTACAGCAGCCTCATGACTTCAGTATGTATGTGTCTATGACACTGTTGACATTTATGTGTGTTTATATGTAGACACACACATAATTACAGCTAGACCCCAAGATTCCTCAGGGGAAGGGCAGCCTCTCACTCATTTTACTTTTATGCCTAGTACCTTGCCTGAGCTGAATTTAAAAATGCTGAGTTACCCAAGGTCTGATAGGCATAATGTTGCACCTTTTTCTCTATCTTTAATTAACCGAGTCTGGCTTCCTGGAATACTATCTTAGAAGGATTCTAAGACTGGATCCAGGGTCCTAGGAAATGGTGGCATGTTTGGAGTTTTTGTTTGTTTGTTTGATGCTATGGTTTTAAATGTTAACATGAGTTTAGACAAATCATATGTTTCCCACCTCTTTTTCCTCTCCTCTTGCTACTATCTATACTAGAGCTTAACATTTGCCTACATATTCTGAGATCACACCTAGTAGATATGGCTTTAAGTGCATTCCCTTTATGCTATATAATATCATATTTGTATGGTAATGAGTCCATTTATGGACTACAAATATAAGTTGGCATTATTTCAAAGCCTGAATTTTATTTACATAACTCAAGTGGCTCATTACAAAAAATACACTTTAGAAAGCAAGTATAGTGCAACTATCACCACAATCAATTGTAGAACATATTCATCCACCAAATAGAAATCCTGTATCCTTTAGCTGTCACCCCCTATTCCCCCATATATCCAAGCCCTAGACAACCACTAATATACTTTCTTTTCCTGTATTTTGCCTCTGGACATTTCATATAAATGAAATTATACACGGAGTGACCAGATTATTATGACCACTTGACGTTTGTAGGCAAGTTAGCTATAATTTTGCGATGAAGTTGCTAGAGGGGCAGACCATTATAAATAGGGAAGAAGGTTGTATACATGACAGTAGAAGTGATTTTTTCTGAAAATATGAGTAAACAATGTGATTTAACAGTCTTTGAATGTGGGATATCTCTCTCTCTTTCCTTCTCTCTCTCTCTCTCTCTCTCTCTCTCTCTCTCTCTCTCTCTCTCTCTCTCTCTCTCTCTCTGCCAGATTATTATGACCACCCCATCAGTACTTCAGTACTTAGTTGGGCCATCTTTTGCCTTCAATACTGTGATACTGTGGTGATTCTTCTTGGTATTAACTCCATGAGATGTTGAAAGGTGATGCGAGGAATCTGATACCATGCCTGATGAATAGCACTGTCCAATTCTGTGAGATTTGATGGTTGTGGGACCAGCTGCCTGATGGCTCTTTTAACTTCATCCCACAAATGCTCAATTGGGTTGAGATCTGGTGATTGTGGGGGCCACTTAAGCAAGGTAAAGTCTCCCTCATGTTCTTGAAACCACTACTGCACAATATGAGCACCGTGGCATGGTACATTGTCTTATTGGAAGAAGCCATCTCCATTGGGATACACCATCAACATGATAGGATGAACTTGATCAGCAATGATACTTAGGTATGTTGTGCTATTCAGATGTTGTTCCACATGGATTAAAGGGCCCAAATCATGCCAGGAAAACATGCCCCAAACCATAACACTGTCCCCACTAGCTTAAAAGGTTGTACTCATGCATGTGGGGTGCATGCTATCATGTTGTTTCCACCAAATTTTCACTCTACCATCTGCATGATGCAACTGGAAACGTGATTCATTGGACCACATGACTTTTTTCCAATGCTTGACTGTCCAATCCTCGTGTTCCTGTGCGAATTGGAGACATTTTATCTTGGTAACTACAGACAGCAAAGGTGTTCGAACAGGCCTTCGGCTTCCATATCCCATACGCTGCAGTGTACAACTAATTTGCCTACAAACATCTGGTGGTCATAATATATATATATATCTCCTACATTCAAAGGCTGTTAAATTGCATTGTTTACCCATATCTTCAGAAAAAAAATCACTTCTACTGTCCTGGTAAATAACCTGCTTCCCTATTTATAATGGCCTGGCCCTCTAGCAACTTCAGCGTGAAATTATAGCTAATTTGCCTACAAACGTCAGGTGGTCATAATAATATGGCCATTCAAGGTATAATATGTAGTTTTTTGTGACTTCTTTTTTAGCTTCTTAGCATGATGTTTTCAAGGTTTATACATATTATATCATCTATCAGTATTTTATTCTCATATATGTCTGAAAAATATTCTATTATATAGACATATCACTTTTGTTATGCAGTCATTAGTTGAGGGATATTTGTGTTGTTTCATTCTTATGTCTATTGTGACTAAAGCTACTGTGAATATTTGTGTATAAACTTTGGTATAGACATGTTTTCATTTCTCTTTGGCATACTTTGCCGTGGAAATGCTGGGTCCGATGATAAGTGTCTGTTTAACTTTTTGAGAAAATTTCAGACTGTTTTCCAAAGTGGTTGCAGCATTTTACATTTCACCAACAGTGTACAGGGGTTATGATTTCCTGCTGACATCACCAATGCTTGTTTTACCTGACATTTTTATTATAATCATGCTAGTGGGTCTGAAGTGGCACCTACTTGAAGTTTTGGTTTCCCTGATGACTAATGATGTAGAGCACCTTTTCCTGTGCTTATTGCCCATTTTAATATATTCTTTGTGGAAATGTTTAAGTCAGTTTTTAGTTGAGTGATTTGTCTTTTTAATTAGTTGTAAGAGCTCTCTGTGTATTTGAGATATAAGTGCTTTTCAGATATAGGCTTTACGTATATTTTCTCATATTTTTGGCTTTTCTTTATAGTTTTTGATAGAGCCCTTTCAAACACAAAGCAACCCACAAAATGTTATTAAAGTCCAAGTTAGCTGGGTTATTTCCCCTATTTTGCTTATAGTTCTGGTGTCACGTCTAAGAAACCATTGCCAAATCCATGATCAAGAAGATTTAATCCCATTCTTTTTTCTGAAAATTTTATAGTTTCAGCTCTTATATTTAAGGTTTTTATTCCTTGTGAAAATTAATCATTGTATATGATGGGAGTTAGGAATCCAAATCTTGGTTATTACTCAGTTTGCAAGGAAAAAAGTATCTCTTACTATATCCTTTCCCATTGCCAATCCAACATGCCAGAGGATGCATTTCTACCATGAAAGCAAGTCTAAATGTTGAAAACAGAATTTACACATGTCAACTTTTTATGTTTTATTTATAAAGCAGTATTATGGAAATGCACATAGGCATTTGAAAACTAAATGACCTGGGTTTAAATTGTATTTTCTGTATCATTTTGTGACTGTAAATACTAGACAGTTTCTCTGATCTTTAAAGTTTCTCTCTGAAGTAGACATGATAATGAATATATCCAAATATGCACTTAAGATTAAATGAGACTATTTCTTTCAAACACCTAGTATAATCCCTATAAGTAAATATACACATAAGTAGTTCTCATTTTCTACTCTCTTGCCCCCTTTTTTATTGCTTTATCACTTGCCTTGCATCTCTACTTAATCTGTTGCTCCAACATCTTCCCTGAATGGATGAACTTTACTGCTTCCCTCCTCATAGTTCTGACATAGTTAATGCTCTCGTCTTTGAACAGTGAAGCTAAAATTGATGTATAATTAATAACTGAGACAAAAAATTCTTTGGAAGTGATAATACCAATGTTAGAATAGGAGCAAAAGCTCAAAGGTGGCACTGAAAAATAAAACAAGATGCTAAACTGGAAGGAGTTCTGTTAATTCAACACATATATGTGAGCTCCCATTATAGTTCAGACTCTGTTTAGCGCTGGCGGTACACACTGAGCAATGCAGACATTATCCTTGCCCTCCTGGATCATAGATATTGCAGCCAGATTTTCCAATCTATGTGGTAAATAATTGGAAGTAGCAATTTCTAATGCATTATTCTATCTCAACTCTCTCTAGTGTTTCGTAAAAAATTTGAGAAAAACATTTCTCTAGCTACTTTTCTCATCATAAATCCCCTGAGTACCTAACTTTAAAGGTAACCATTGAGAAATTGCCATATATAAACATATATAAGTGATTCAGGTAGCCTGTTACTTGGGCAGGGAACTGAAATCTATGGTGGAAAGTGGTCAACACAAAAATGTCTACTGTTTTATTATACCAACTAATCCACTTTCAAAAAAATTTGTTTCTCCATCATCCCATGGTCATACCTGTGTGTGTGTGTGTGTGTGTGTGTGTGTGTGTATGCATGCCTAATATGCACAGTGTCCCCTCAGGAGTTTGACCCACACAGAGTTCAATCTCTGGCTATGATGTGCATTGACCACCAGGAGGTGGCATGCAATGAAAGAAGGCTCTGGCTGGCAGCCAGGGACAGGAGACCCGGCTGGCAGCCACTAGGGACTCTACCCAGGCATGAATTTCATGCACTGGGCCTCTAGTAGACATATAATTTTAAAAGAGGTTAGGTTTATCATTTAAGTTAATATACAACCTTGCAGAGAGTGGAAATGTGATGGGAGATGGAAGTTAAATCAAGAGCTTCATGGGTGCAAGAACTTAGACAATATGGAACACTTTGGGTTTGTAATCATATTTGGAAAGGAATGGGGATTTCTAAGGAATATAGAATGGCAAGTTTGAACTTTTAAAAAAATAATTTAATTGATTTTTAGAGGAAGGGAAGAGAAACATTGATGTAACATCAGTCAGCTACCTCTTTTATTTGGATCCTTTTCTTTTTTTATTGAATTTTATTGGGGTGACATTGGTCAACATGAATGTAAAGGTTTCATGTATGTATTTCTAAGTTACAAAATCTGTATATAGGACCATGTGCCCACCACCCAAAGTCAAATCGCCTGTCACCTCATATCCTGACCCTTCTCCCCTCCCCCCTCCCACTGCCAGCCATCACACTGGTGTTTGTGTTCATAAGTTTCAGTTTTATATCCCACATACAAGTGAAATCATATGGCTCTTAACTTTTTCTGTCTGACTTACTTCACTTAGCATAATGCTCTCAAGGATCATCTATGTCACAAATGACGAAAGTTTGAACCTTTAAATCTCAAAGGCTATTTACTATTTTGCAGAAAATCTATGGTATCACTGACTTTCACGTTTCATATCAAATTTTCTTTTGCCATCAGCTTCCCTGGCCGAGAATATTTTTATACTTTCCATGCCATTCTTTGATTGGATAAATATGAGCAATTAGGTCTGTGACGGAGACATGTGCTCTGTACACACTGAGAGAGATACAGGACAATGAGGGAAGATAGAACTTCTTCACTGTAGGTGTGACTTCAAATTAACTTAGCTTGAGTCTCTTTGGAACCCTACCCAATGATAATTCTGTATCGAAGAACTCTTTATAACCATTGATAAGTAGCACTGTTAGTTGAGAAATTTCTTTTTCATTGCTCATAAATATGTAAGGTACCTGTTATCTTTCTGTTTATTAAAGCTTCTTTGCTTTACTTTACATGGGAGAAGGAGAGACCAAGAAATATCCATCAAACATCATGATTCTTCTTTATTGTACCTAGCAAATCCTAATTTTATTGGTATGAGTAGCCTCATGTGTATATGAAGCAAACGCAAAAAAGGAGTGACAACATGGGATGGGGATTAGGAGCCTTCCTAAAAAGGGACTTGACCTCAAGAGTCATTGTCAACCATACTCCCTTTGGACCTTGCAGGACTGTGATGGATGAACAATTTCACAAGTATTGACTCAGAAACTGAGAAAATAATCAGCCTATTATATTGCAAAGAATCCTTTGGAGTCAGAGCTGCTGAGTCTGAGTTCAGATTCCACCTCTTGATGGTTTTCCAAACTTGAGTAACCTGGTTTTGTCTCTATTTCCTCATCTCTAAAACGGGTGCTAGTACTTTCTCCAAAGAATAACCCTATGGATTACCAGTGATTACAAACAAAACTATAGAATGATGTTTTATATATATATAGGATTCTTACTCTTCCCTTATGCACACTGACCCATAAACATAATATAATAGAAAAATAAAATCTGATGAGAACAAGATAGACAGTTGCTCTGGCTCTTAGTAGTGGACTCTTATAGGTGCAGAGATCACATGTGCTTTCTATTTCTCATCGTCAAGAGTCATCAATTTTGGAAATGAGAGCAACTGAATTATGGCCATGCCTGATATTGCTGTATGCACTAGAGTAGCCATTGCAAGTTCAAGGCAGCCAATGTGTGTGGAACCAAATTTAGAGAGAGCCCATGGGGAAAACAAATGAAACAATTACTTGGTTCTCACAGCCATAGTTTGATATCTGTATGTAAGTGTGTGTGTGCTCACTCATTATCTATACTAGGTATTATATCTAAACTAATAAAAGCGAAATATTAAAATTAACCGTTTCTCCGAGACAGGGTAAGCCACGCCCACCGGCCAATCAGAGCGGCTGTATGCAAATTAGCCCAGCCAACATGGTGGCCGCCACTCCCGGACCTGAGTAAACAGCCCTTTCCATTGCGGCAGGAGCGAAAGTGAAGCTGCGCCCCTCAGCTCAGCTCCGATTAAACTGCCTCTAGCGAAGCACAGCTTTTTGAAACATTGTAACAATCATAGAATCCTTCGGAGCTGAAGGAAAGAGCAGCTCCGGCCTAACCAGTAAAAGTAACAATTGTTTCATTATAGACGCTGCGAGGTGAGGCAGAGGAGGCTTCGTTAGTAGTTAGAAGGCCGCCTTAAAGGAACAGTGTATCAATTATAGAAGATAAATTACCCCAGGCCTTCAAGGAACAGTATCAATTATAGGAGAAAAAACTCCAGAACCTGTGTCCAGCCGACCTTGCTGGGACGTTGGGCAATGGGAACTGTGGGCAGCCTGAAAGCCCCTCATCCAGGCTGGTCAGGCACGCCAGCAGGTGGGCATCCCCCGAGGGGTCCCAGACTGCGAGAGGGCACAGGCCGGGCTGAGGGACCCTCCCGAGTGCACAGAGCGGCTGCAGGGCGGGACAGCGCAGGACCCAGGACCCGTGATGGGAAACAGGCGGCAGGGTTGGAGGGCACCAGGAAGCGGGTAAGAGGCGGCAAGGGGCCGGTGGCCTGCTTGGTGGCTGCCCAGGCCCTTTGCGGGGCAGCGGGGAGTGGGAAAGCAAGGCTGCAGGGCCCGGGGTCCTGCTTGGCAGCTCCCCAGACCCCTTGGCAGCACCGGGAAGTGGGAAAGGAAGGCAGCAGGGGACAGGTGAGTGGGAAAGAGTTGGCAGCCTGCTTGGCGGCTTCCCAGGTCCCTTCCGAGGATCAGGGAGCAGGAAAAGGCTGGCCTGGCCACGAGGCGGGGTTTTCCCTGCTTTCTGGTGGCTGGAGGAAGATGGGCAGTAGGCAAGCTTGGGAGGCAGGCCGCACTCAGCCCTGGTCACAGCTCAAAAAAGAGAACAACATGCAGGGGAGGGCAAGAGTCTGAGAGATCAACATAGAGGGAGTGCCTGCTCCAAGCCTTGATGGTGTGCCTGGGGGCAG
>PVJC01018583.1:0-31212 GCA_004026665.1 Murina feae | reverse complement strand
ATTGATTTCAGAGAGGAAGGGAGAGGGCAAGAGAAATGGAAACATCAATGATCAGAGAGAATCACTGACCACTGCCTCCTGCACACCCCCCACTGGGGACGGAGCCTGCATACCAGGCATGCGCCTTGGCTGGGAATGGAACCGTGACCTCCCGGGTCAGAGGTCAATGCTCAACCACTGAGCCACGCCCCCTGGGCCCAACTAGTGTAATTACCCACATGAATGTGAATGTCGTGCTCCAAGATGCACATAATTATAGAATGATAGAATTACAGTGGACGCTTAGAAGATGAAATCAATTGCAGAATTTTAGAACTGTGGTGGAAAAAAGAAAGCTCGTGACATAAAAATGTATGTTTTCCCTGAAAGGACATTTTCCTAAACTTTCTTCAAGACAAGTAGATGAGAAAGAGCATTCTCGCCCTGACTGGGGGCTCAGATGGTTGAGAGTCATCCCATGTACCCAAAAGGTCACTGTTCGATTCCCCGTCAGGGCACATGCCCGGGTGTCAGGCTCGATCCCCAATGGAGGGTGTGCGGGAGGCAGTCGATCAATGTTTCTCTCTCCCTCTCCCTTCCTCTCTCTTTAAAAATCAATAAAAACATATTAAAGAAAGAAATAGTACTCTTATATATCATATGTAATACTACAAATGCATTAATACATTAATCTGTAATATTACTAGACAAACAGATATTGATTGCAAATAAAATAAGATATTCTCATCCATGAATCTATGTCAAAATACAGGAAGGATTTTTGCCCTCAAGATTTGGCAAGTTCCATAGGACCAAGGCTTTTGTGTCAGAAAAACAGAGCACTTCCCCCATGCTTTTAAGAACAGCCTACAGAGGAACGCATCCCATGTTCGAGGTTTACAAAAAATAACCTAAGGGAGACAGGACATTCTTTGCTATTTTAAACACAACACATAGATAATAATATAAACCTCCCCCTAAAGAAAATTATAACATGAGGCCTTATGGGTCTAATTGTGTCCGCCTACCACCACAAAGGTAAGTCGAGGTCCTGACTCTGCTACCTGCGAATGCGGCCTTATTGGGAGGTTAGGGTCTTTGGGGTTTGAATGAAGTTCAAAGGTCATTAGGGCGGGCCCAGCTGCAGTGTGACCTTGTCTACATAAGAAGCAAGAAATCTGGAGATAGCCACTCCCAGAGAGGAGAAAGCATGAAGACAGAGGGGAAGGGAAGAGAGAGAGAGAGAGAGAGAGAGAGAGAGAGAGAGAGAGAGAGAGACCTGGGGATGATGCCTGCCTAGTGGCTATTTCAAAGGTTACAATTACTATTCCTCCAATTACAGGAAGTCTTTCATAATCACACAAATGGCCTTTGGACAATGAAACTGATGGCATTCGAGAGCCACGTCTCGGCCCTGGCGGGGCTGCCAGGAAGACGCTGAGCTCGGATGTGGCTCTCTGGCCTCCGCTCGCCTCTCTCCTTAATCAGGCGTCGCACCCGTCATGGCACCGAGAAGCCGTGGCTCGTGCCATCCTGTGTGATCACAGCCTTCACGGTCTTTCTTTAAAGCGCAGTGTGGCCGGACGGTCTCCAGAGATGAGATCCCGCATCGCAGGCCCCTGGTGGGCGGGGTACCGTTGGGAGTGCGTTCATGCCAATGTCCCCGCCACCGACCGAGGCTGAAAGCCCGTTCTCAGACGTCAGGAGCCAGAAAAGCCTGTCGTGGGAGCGTCCTGTGAAGATCGCTGCAGAAACATTTGCCAGGGCGCCTTCAAATGAGTCACCGCAAGGGCTTCTGGAGCCACGGGTCCACCCGTGTCCCCGCCGGGGCGGGGGTGTGGGCAGGGAGAAGCCCGGGCCTGCCGCTCCTCAACGCGTCCAGTCACGATGAGGCGGGGCCGCCGGCATCAGTGTCCCCAGGTTCCGTTGCTTAAATAATTCACGTAGTCACGCAAAAAAAAAAAGCTCAAAACACCCAGAAAGAGCAATCAGGACTTACTCTGGGTGATCTGATCTCTAAGTTCCCTCAGCGAATAGTCATGGCCCATGAGGTAGGAAAGGATGAAGATGAAGCTCCACTCCCCGGCCTTCCCTGTGCGATGCAGAGATAAGCAAGCAGCTCCAACACACACGGAGCTGACATAAAACCAGCGGGACAGCCCTGGCCAGTTTGGCTCAGTGGATAGAGCATCTGCCTGCAGACCAAAGGATCCCAGGTTCGATTCTGGTCAAGGTTATGTCCTTGGTCAGGGTTCCTGCAGGAGCCAACCAATCGATGTGTTTCTCTCACATCGATGTTTCTCTCTGCCTTTCTCTCTCTCCCACTCTCCCTAAATATCGATGGAAAAAATATCCTCAGGCCAGGATTTAACTAGCCTGAGGCTAGTTTAAAAAAAAAACTAGCGGGCCCTGACCGGTGTGGCTCAGTGGATAGAGCGTCGGCCTGCAGACTGAAGGGTCCCGGGTTCGATTCTGGTCAAGGACATGTACCTAGTTATGGGCACATCCCCAGTAGGGGGTGTGCAGGAGGCAGCTGATCGATGTTTCTCTCTCATCGATGTTTCTAACTCTCTACCCTTCTCCCTTCCTCTCTATAAAAAATCAATAAAATATATATTTAAAAAAAAAAACCTAGTGGGAGAGCAGAGGCTCATAAGGATGGACAGCGCTGAGGGGGTGCAGAATGGCTGTCTGGCAGAGGTACTATTTGGGCTGACTTTTGAGGCTTAAATGATCATTTGCTGAGCGAAGGAGAAGGCGAGGAAGAGGAGGACTTTCTCAGGAAGGAAAAGAGCTGATTGTGCACGTCCTGGGGATGGAGAATGGTCTGGAATGGGGATAGGCCACGGCGAGCAGCCACGGGTGGATTGGGGAGGGTAAGCTGGAGGTCAGGCGGGGCGGGCTCCCACAGCCAGGCTAAGGGAGCGGGACTTCACCTTGTGAACTGGGGTTCACCGCCTCCTAAGGCATCCCCGTAGGAATTACAAAACTAAGCTTGGGAAACACTGCAGGACTTCTCAGAGCCTTTAACACACATTAGAACTTCCAAGAGTACAAGAGGGCATACAAAAGATACGCCGTAATGCAAATATTTTCATTGTAATGTCTTCATTTAGAGAGCTGCCTCCTGGGATGAGCGTTCCACAGGTTACACGCTGGGAAGGCCTCGGGAAGCAGCACAGAGCGTGGAGTGTTTTTGAGTAGAGACAGAACATACGTACGTCGAGTTTAGGATGGAAGTCTAACTCTGACGGCAAGAGAAATACTGAGATGGGGGTGGGAGAGGGTACGAGTTCGCAACCCATCTCACCCAAGACATAAGGACCCAGGGATGTCGCACCATCCAGCTTTGCCACTGAGAAGAGGCTGCAAACTGTGACCTGGGGACCCAGCGGGGAGAAGGTGGGACAGCCTGGCCGGGTGGGGGGGGGGGGGGGGGGGGGGGGGGGGGGGGGGGGGGGGGGGGGGGGGGGGGGGGGGGGGGGGGGGGGGGGGGGGGGGGGGGGGGAGGGTAGAGTGATCAGATCCAACATTACACAGCAGACAAGCTGCAGCATTATTTTAAACTCATTTTCTGCTGAAAAGTCGAGGGGCGGGCTCCGTTATTAATGGAATGCTATGAGATGCATTTTAATTATTGCCCAGACTTGAGTCTTTTAGCGAAATACATATTTATAAAGCTCTGTGGAGCATAGATCATTTACCTAATAGAGCAAGACTGCTCCAAAGTCACCATCCTAATCTATCAGGTAAATACCCACTTATAATTGGTTATTTAATCCTTGCTCTTTTCCCAATAGGTCGGAATGGCCCGTAAGCCGGCTTCATTCCTTCGCGGAAGTCTGTTATCATCCATCATAATGTCAATAGATATATATACATTAAAGGAATTAGGAGTTATTGCCTGGGACAAGAGCGAACATTTAGACGGAGAGAAATGCAAAACATAATGAAACAGCTGCTGTGGGTGAGGAAGAGAGAATTTTTCATTTTAATAACCAAGCCCGTTGCCCTGCAGGAGAGGGATGAGGAAGGTGGCAGCCGTGAGCTGGCCGATCGCCCCGAAGAGACCCATGGCGATGGTCTCCTCCCTTAGAAAAAGGAGGAACATAGTCTGCACCCCTGGACCCCTCACTTTGTACCACCCAAGACGCGCGCACACACACAGGTACACGCGCATACGCACACACTTCCCTTTGTGTGCGTGTTAGGAATCTCAGAAGCAGATCACTGACTTTAAGTCAACATCTATTCTATTCTGGGTGCTTCTGCTTACTAGACCTCGTTTCTTTTTAATTTATTGTTTTTATTTTTTTTAGTTTTCAGCTACAGTTTACTTTCCTTCTTATTTTGTCTTGGTTTCAGGTGTACAGTGCAGCACAGTGGTTAGACAAGCATCCCTGACCAGGTGTTCCCCTCCATATTTCCGGGACCCACCTGGCCCCACACGTAGCTACTACACTGGGATTGGCTATCGCAGTGTTCCCTGTGCTGGACTTTTCGTCCTCGCGACTAGTTTGTAACCAAATTGTACTTCTTGATCCCTTCCCCTTCTCCCAGACTCCAGCCCCTGCCCTCAGGATCTCATTCAGAAGACCAGCAAGCTTATCCTCCCAAGGATTTCAGTGCTGTTTCGCTGAAGAGGAGGTGGAAGCTTCGAGAACTGAAGGGTCTGCCTCTGGCCCTCAGCGGCCGGGCTGGGGTTGGTGCCTGGATCCCACTCTTCCCCCTACAGCTGCTTCTCCCTCGAAGCCTGAGGAAGCACTTCCGGGCACTGGTTTGGAGGAGAGCCTGGCGCCAAAGAGACCCAGCCATCGGCATCGGCCCAGGCAGGCCCCGAGGCATTCACCCGCTTTCTCCTGCCAACCTAACGGTCTTAAAGCCGGCTCTGCAGGAGTGGCTGTGTGCTCCTGTGCATGAGTCTGTATTTCTGTGTGTGCCCATATGTGTCTGTGTGTGGGTCTGTGTTTCTGTGTGTGTCTGTGTTCCTGTGTGTGCCCATATGTGTGAGTCTGTGTTTCTGTGTGTGTCTGTGTTCCTGTGTGTGCCCATATGTGTGAGTCTGTGTTTCTGTGTGTGCCCATATGTGTCTGTGTGTGAGTCTGTGCTTCTGTGTGCGCCTGTGTGTGTTTACCTGTTGTGTTCTGGTGTGTGTGTGTCTGTGTTTCTCTGTGTGTGTTCCTGTGTGCATCTGTGTGTGTGTGTTGCAGGACACATTTGTCACATTCCTGTGTGCAATCCCAACAGAGAAGCACAGCGGGCAGGATTTCAGCAGATGAAGTGGGGCCTGGGTCTCTGGACCCCCCTGGCATTCTACAGGGCCCCCTCCTCCAGGCCCCTGGTGGCCCCTGAGACACTCAGGGAAGGCTGGCAGAGACCAGGGGTGGCTGCAGTTGGAAACCACTCATGGGGTCGACATGCACGTGGTATCAGTGTGCACGTGGGGTCCGCATGCACATGGGGTCAGATGCACATAAGGCCGGCATGCAGTGGGATGCACATGCACATGGGGTTGACAAGTAGTGGAGTCCACATGCATGTGAGGTCAGCATGCATGTGAGGTCTGCGCGCACATGAGGTTGGCATGCGTGTGGGGTCTGTATGCATGGGGGGTCAGCATGCATGTGGAGTCTGCATGCAGTCCACGCTGCCTCTCCACTAGGGGTCTTAGCTCTCATCAGAAAAGCCATCTGCAGTAGTCAGGGAGGAAGTCCCAAAGCCCTGTAAGCCCCTTTGATGGTCAGTACTTTGGGGAACAAATGTTTCCAAAAGGAACTCCTGAGTTGTATGTGGTGTGAGATGCTCAGACGCCACAGAAAAGAATGCTCTGGAGCAAAAGGCCAGCCACATGGAGGAAGAGATGACACAGAGGGCTGAGAACTCAGCTGTCCACACTGTCAGTCAGACGGGAGGGGGGGAACCCGCTCCAGGTGCTGTGTGGGGGACGCGCACAGAGGTCGGAGGCAGCAGATCTCAGTTCAACTCCATGGTAGAAAGTGTCATTCTCTTAGGGCAGATGGGGAAACTTACAAGTGTGTGAAGGGAGCCGAGGGCCAAAGAGTTTGAGAACCACTGGCCAGACCACCCATGCCTCCTCCTTCACCTGCCCAGCTCTCAATCCCCTTTCAAAGCCAGGCTCAGAAACCACCTCCTCAGGCTGAACCCCCAGACCTGGACAGACCCCACTAATGCACACCTCCCCCCACCTCCTGTGTGCTCCCCTGTGGGAGCTGGGCTATTTCTAGACCCGTCTGTACTGCTAAATGGCTGATTCCTGAAGAGAGGGGACTGGCTGTGCTTTCTCGCCTCGGTGTCCTGCAGCGCCAGGTCGTGAAGGAACACAAGTCGGGGCGCACTGAGCCTCGGCGTAGCTATTCTGGGTTTACATGCTGCCCCCTCTAATTGACCTGCCTGGGGTAAAGCTCTTAAGCTTTTTAATCCTCAGTGTCGTGGGAAATAAAAATAATACCATACCAAGGGACTTGATGTGGCCTGGGGTCTGAAAAGTTGTGTGTTGACTGGGAAGCACACCACAATGAGTTCCTGTCCCGGATCTTGAGTCCTCCTGGAACCCCAGTCTGCAGACCGTCTCAGGGCAGCCGTGCCTGTGTTTTACAGAGGTGATTCAAACCAGCCTGGCGGGTAAACTGGCTGCTGACATTCTTTCTGGAGATTGGGGTGCCTGCCTCCTCCAGATGCAAGGCCTCTCTGAGCATGCAAGCCCCGCCTCCAGCTGCAAGCCCCGCCCTGAGCATGCAAACCCCGCCTCCAGCTGCAAGCCCCGCCCTGAGCATGCAAACCCCGCCTCCAGCTGCAAGCCCCGCCCTGAGCATGCAAGCCCCGCCTCCAGCTGCAAGCCCCGCCCTCAGCATGCAAGCCCCGCCTCCAGCTGCAAGCCCCGCCCTCAGCATGCAAGCCCCGCCTCCAGCTGCAAGTCCTGCTCCCAATATGCAAGCCCTGCCTCCAGCTGCAAGCCCTGCTCCCAATATGCAAGCCCCTCCCATGTTGCTGCTGCTCAGACTCACCTGGGAAAGCAGAAAAGCAGCGTTTCTAGAACCCCCATGTGTGCGTTTCCGAGAGCATCCTCAGCACATCACAGTGGAGACGCACTCTCTCACCACCTGGAAGCCCGGTGCAGGCACGGCCAGGCTCCCCACAAAACCCAAGGAAGAAACTTCATTGCCCCTTCCCGGCTTCCGGCGGCCCTGGGCAGTCCTGTGTTCCATCTCTGCAGCCTCCATCCTCACGTGGCCCTCTCCCCAGAGGTCTGTGCCCTCTAGAGACACCAGTCGATGGATTTGAGGCCCATCCTCTCTCCGAGGGTCCTTCCTGCTCTTTGCTTCCCTTTGCAGTCCTATCGGTGAGCCTCCTTTATTCAGCATGATGAGGGACAACAGTTCACCCGGAGGCCATATGGAAATCCCACGTCCTAGATTTCGGGGACTTTAAGGGCCATTCAAGGAAGGCAAAACCCATTCGCAAGTGACCATGATCCAACTGCCTAATCTATTTAGAAACCAAGGACCCTTGTGGAGGCAGCTCCCATATAAGGAAGCCAAACAAAATTAAATGTCCATAACTACTCACTCTCCCACAATTAGAGGTTATCATTTCAGGGTATCTTTCCCATATTCTCTCTCTCTCTCTCTCTCTCTCTCTCTCTCTCTCTCTCTCTCTCAACCACAGACCTTTCCCTGCACCATCATCTAGTCTTCAGCCACTTCATTTTATAACTCTCCTCAGACATATGGCAATTTATTAAAGCCTCCCATTGTCAAAAGCTTAGACTTTATCGTTGCTGCTTTTCACATTGTAACTTTGCAATAAATTCCTGGCGGCTAAAACTGCACATACAATTGAGAGCTCCCGCGGAATCCACTTCCAGACATAAAATGGGCTTCGCAAAGCCCTTGGATGTCGTTAGCGTCCACGACCGGCCTCACAAGAGGCCTCAGGGCAGGATGTAGCCGCACCCCCTGGGCTGTGTGTGAACGCCCGTACTAATCTGAATCTTCCTGTGTTTTAGTTAAATCTTTTCTTCCTTGGCTTATCTTTTTTTGTGGGGGGAGGGGGTTTGTTTGTTTAATATGTTTTTATTGATTTAAGAGGGAAGAAGGAAGGGGAGAGAGAGCTAGGAACATCGGTAAGAGAGTGAAACATCAATTGGCTGCCTCCTGCACGCCCCCTGCTGGGGATTGAGCCTGCAACCCAAGCGTGTGCCCTGACCAGTTCTTGGGACAATGCTCAACTGCTGAGTGACACCAGCAGGGCTGGGCTCATTGTTTCAATCAGGCCCCATTTCACACGTCATTGATGGAAGAGCAGCTGTGTTGCAATGGTTCTCTTCTCCTGTGATTTAATTCAAGGGTCAGCCAACTTTTGCTGCAAGGACCAGAGAGTGAATATTTTAGGCTCTGCCGCCCATTAAATCTCTATTCTAAAGGTTGTAGCTCAAAAGCAGCCGTTGACAATATGCAGACAAATGAGCATGAAGGTGTGCCAATAAAACTTTATTGATGGACACTGAGATTTGAATTTCATGTCACTTTCACGTATCATGAAATATTATTTTTCCTTTCAATGTCTTTCCTGCCACTGAGAAATGTTAAAAAAAAAAAAAATAGGAACTATTCTTCGCTCACACACCGTACACTAACAGGGGCAAACACAGGGCGTGTTTGGCCCATAAGCTTCATTTTGCCGACCTTCTGATTTAACTGAAGGCCCCGTCCACCCGGGATCCTTGTCCTTTTAAACTTCTCTCTGAGGGAGTTTTTTTCCTAATCTAGTAGTTTTCAACCCTGGCTGCACATTATAATAACCTGGGGAAAATCTTTTAAAAGCCAGTGCCAGGCACCACCCCAGATGAAGTCACTCAAGCAGGGATTCTTGCCCAGTCATAGCACCAACAATCTCCGCAGAGTCCCCAAAGCTCAGCTCACACTGTGATGGGTTAAGTGTAACTTTGCTCTCTAGCCTGCTTTAGTCTACTTGAATAATGAGGAAAATAAACTTAGCTGTCTGACCTTGTAGGCCAGAGACTAGATACGCCCATACTCTCATGCCATGCCAGATGTATTTTTTAATTGAATAGAACTGTGATGTTTTCAAGGCCACCAGCGAGATAACTGCTTACGAGGTAAAAGTCAGTGGGAAAGTTTCAAATCTGTTTTCCCAGCCGAGCCCCAGTTACAATTCTCTGTAAACTAACAAAATATCAAGTCAAGGCCCTGATTATGTTACGTGAATAAAAGCTTGCTTAGCACCAAGGTCGGGACTGTTAGAGGCGAAGGGCTCCTTGCGTGGAGGTGCCTTTAACGGTCCTCTGGCCAGAGCAAATAAATCTTTGCTTGCTGCTTAAGACCTAATTAGAGTTGGTGGTCTTATTCTCGCGAATGTTGGTCTGCAACAACACTGCACTTCAGCCAGCCCAGCTCCGTCCTCCTGGGCCATCTGAGCCCGGGCCAGGGGCTGCCAGGCAGCCAGGAGCCCCAGTAGCAGGCGGGGCAATGCACTGTGTGACAGGTGAAGGTGCCCTGGTTCCTTCAGACCCGCTAAGGGCTTCATTCGAAACTCACTGCCAACCTCCCTAAGGGACAGATGGGAGAGGTTTTAAAACAATTTCTCCTGGCCCGGCCTGTGTGGCTCAGTTGGCAGAGTGTTGACCCACACACCAGGAGGTCACCAGTTCGATTCCTGGTCAGGGCACATCCCCGGGTTGTGGGCTGGATCCCCAGTGGGAGAAGTGCGTACAGGAGGCAGCTATCGATGTTCCTCTCTCATCAATGTTTCTATCTCTTTCCCCATCTCCTTTCCTCTCTTGCTTGAAAAAATCAATAAAAATATATCTTAAAATTTTTGTGATGTCTTCTGGCTACAGGCGTGTATCTGCCCCGGCTCTGTGGTTAGATCTGACCCCAGGAGCAGCCAAAGCCTGCAGGAGTCCAGGTCTCCCGGGCTCTACCTCCCAGCAGACCCAGCCTCCATCTCTCTCTCTGAGGACCAGGTGGGAGGAGACGGTGAGCCAGGGGCATCCTTGCTGGCTGGGCCCTGCCTTCTGCTTCGGCGCACCTGCCCACCCGAAGGAGCCCGCCTCTCTCCCCGGGTCCTTCCTGCTCTTTGCTTTTCTTTGCAGATTTCAAGGTGATGACAAAAGAGAGAACAGTCTTAGCATTTGTTAATACCCACTTGACCCACAAAAGGAAACTCGCCAGCATCGCCCGGCTTCTAATTTAAAAACCATTAGACGGTTCCGCTTGGCGGACCAGATCTAAATATTCTTAAAGGGGCGGTTTAATTTAATGATTACCTTAACAAGCCCCGTTTTAAAACGATGATCCGCCAAATTCCGGGGATTTGTTTTGGCATCTGATCCAATAAGTGGCTTTGCACAAAGAGGAGCAGAACGGAATCTGATTTGGTTCAGAACCCGGTGAAAATCGTGGAAATTACTTTGCATATTTAATCACTGTGGAAACATGAGTACAAACTACTTTCTAGAGATTACCTTAGGAAAAAAAAAGCTTCAGGCTTCGCGGCCCGCATGCCGAGCGCTGTGATTCACGGGGGATTGTTTGGATTTTGTTGAACACTCGGTGTTTCCAAGACTTCTACCCGCGCAGCCACCGGCAGAAAGACGCACTCTAACAGCCAGGCAAACGCCGGGTGTCGGGATGGCAGGACCCTGGGGGCCCGTGGTTCAGGCCAGGAGGGCGGCGGTCATGTCCTCACTTGGTGCAGCCAGAGGTGACCTGCGGCTGACCAGGACCAGCTGGGAAGGAAAGATGAGGGTGTGTCCCCGAGAAAAGCCCTCTGGGCCTGTCGCCAGGAACTGCAGGCACAGGGCCATCTTAGGGAAGATGCCGTAGTTCTGTCGCCCCCCCCCACCCCCCAACAGGCAAGCAGAGGGCTCCTTCAGCTCTGTGCGTGGACGCCGGGAGTGGGGGGCGCAGCTGGACTTGGGGTCTTGATCTGAGCCAGCCCCCCCTGCTGGGAGGCCCGGTGACCTGGGCTGCGACATGTCGCCTCCGCCTTTTCTCGTGTGCTCACCCCTCCCTCTGGGTCTGCTTAGCTACCGCCTCCTCAGCAAGGCTTTCTCTGGCCCCCCATCTAACGGAAACCCCGCACACTTTCCTCCCTCTTAGTGCCTTTGCTCCTTATTCCGCCAAGTCAATTCTCACCTGCAGGTTCCCGGTTAACTTGCTGAGGCTCCGCCCTCTCCTAGAACAATCGGGCCAGTATTTAGTCTGCCCTGTTCGTTGGCGTCTCCCCCAAACAGTGCCTGGCTCAGTAAACACCTGAAGAAAAAGAATGAACGAGGCCGCCTCCCCACTCCTGGTGTGAGGGTGAAATGTGACCTCGGACGTGAGTGCTGGACAAAGCCAAGGGGAGCTGTGCACAGCACACAAGGGGGTGGTTCAGGCGGGTTGTAGGTGGGAGCGGTCCGTGTGGGACCCTCGCTGCTTTCTCCTTCTGGGACTCGGGCCAAGCCACAGGGTTGCCTGTCAGAGCCTCGCTTTCCCATCTGTGAAATGGGACCAGAAGGTGCTCACGTGGTTTCATGGTTGTGATGGTTAATTAGAGGCGGCATATCGCCTGGGCCAGGATGCCCAGCCCGCTGGTTACACATTAGGTGTGTCTGTGAGGGGGGGTAAGTGTTTGAATTGGTGGGCAAGCGGAGAAGAGCAGAGGGCCCCTCCCTGGGTGGGTGGGTACCACCCGGCCCACTGAGGGCCAGCATAGAACGAAAGGGGGAGGAAAGCTGAATTTGCACTCCTGCCTCCGTAAGCCGGGACATTTGTCTCCTGTCCTTGCTGCTCCCGGCCCTCAGGACCTTGACCTTCACCACTATCCTTCCGGGGTGGCCTGCAAGGGGCAGATGGTGGAACTTCTGGGCGCATGATCACCTGAACCAACACCTTATAACAAATTCCTTTCCAGAGAGAGAGACGTACATACCCTCATGGCTCTGTTCCTTGGAAAACCCGGACTAAGACAACAGGCAAGGCAGTGATGAGGGCACGGAAGGACACCTGTCTACCTGTCACCGGGAACTCCCACACGGGGCTTCCTTCCCGACCAAGGCCTCTCTCGGGAAGTCGGAGCTGTATCCGGGGAACTGGGAAGTAGACGAGAACTATGCAAAGCTCTCCAAAAAGCACAATGTTTTCACACGGGCCCCCAGCCCCAGCAGCTGGCAGGCAGCTCCCATTGTGAAACGGGGGTGCGCAGGCATCTGTCTCCATGCGTACCCCCTCGGGGGAGGCGCACACTGTGCAGTAGCTGCACACGCGGCAAGCTCCACGCGCTCTCGTGAGTGTGTATGTGAGTGAGTGAGTGTGAGTTTGTGTGTGTGTGTTTGGTTTGTATGTTTCCATCGTGGATTGTGGAGACCAGATGTGTGTGCCACGCGTGTGTGTAAACACAGAGAGTGACATGTGAACAGCCGCATGCACATACCTGCTCCCCAGCTTCCGAATCACGGAGAGCTCCGCAGGCGGGAGGCTCCAGCACGCACTGCCTCTCCCACATGCGCCGCACAGATGATCTCCTGGTATTCTTTGTGATGCGTCTAAAGGCATCTGAGGGACAGGACAATTTGTCAATCAACTGCCCTGTAGAAGGGGAATCTCTTCTGCCTAAGTTCACACCCAGAATCAAAAGCGACCCCTGACTGTGTGCTGAACTGGGGCCCCAAAGGGGATGGACGAGGTCAGTGTGTGTGCAGCCCCCAGGGCCTCCTTCTTCCAGTTCACCCCCTGCGCCTGCTAAAGAGCATTTGCCAAAAGGCGGGCAAATCCTGTAAACCCTTCCGCTCCGCCCCTGCTCTGAGCCAGGCGGGACGGCTCTCTCTCACCTGGACCTGTCCCACCTCTGTCACTCCTTCCGCCTTGTGCCTCTCCCCCTCCCGACATGGGTCCTGGCTGCAGCCTATGGGATGGTGGACGTCCCTCCCCACCTCCCACCCACCTTCAAAACCCTCAGGGCTGGGGGGCCCACTCCCTACCTCCCCCCAGGGGGAACCTGCTTCCTGCCACCTTTGGGAAGAATTGGCCAGTAAAGAATTGTCATCGTCACACCTGCCTCACTGTCTTGCACACATTCACCATCCGGCTTCTTTTGCCCTTTTTTAAAAATGTATTTTTATTGACTTCAGAGAAGAAGGGAGAGAGAGATAGAAACATCAGTGATGAGAGAGAATCATCGATCAGCTGCCTCCTGCACACCCCCGACTGGGGATCAAGCCCACAACCTGGAATCCAGCTGTGACCTCCTGGTTCATAGGTTGACACTCAACCACCGAGCCACTCTGGCCGGGCTTCTCTTGCCCTTTAGAGTAAGTCCCTACAGTCCCTCGTCACCTTCAGACCCCGGCCCCCTGCACAGAGCACATTCTGAACATATTTGCACTAAATCAGCGGTTCTCAGCCTGTGGGTCGCGACCCTTTTGCCGGTCGAAGGACCCTTTCACAGGGGTCACCTAAGACCATCCTGCATATCAGATATTTGCATTACGATTCATAACAGTAGCAACATTACGGTTATGAAGTAGTAATGAGAATAATTTTATGGTTGGGGGTCACCACCACATGAGGAGCTGTATTTAAAGGGCCAGAAGGTTGAGAACCACTACACTAAGCAATCCGGTCAACCTGAGGGCATGCAACATGCCAGTGAGGCAGAGAAGAGGCAAGAGGCTGAGATGACCCCTGTATTAGAGGCCCACTGGATGGATAAATGCTGGCGTGGTCGAGCTGCCATTTTGACCTTCTGTTTTGTTCTAGTGTTTATACATATCATTTCAGGTTTCCTAACAGCTTTAGAGGAAGAATTACCACGATCCCTGGGGGTCCGAGAGGTTAGGTGACTCCTTCAGGGTCACACGGCCGGTCAGAGGCAGAGCTGGGGTTAGAGCTCCAGGTGGTCTGAACGCACAGCTGCTGCTCTGCCCGCACCCGCACGCCCAGGTGTCAGCGGCTGCGTGAGCTCCCGGGCCCCTCGGGTCTCCGTCCGGGTCCTGGGCTGGCTGCTCCCGGGGCCAGAGACGGAGGTGTCCCTCGGAGAGCCCGCTCTCTAGCCCCGGCCTGAGATTTCAGACGATGGCTTTGCTCAAACCTGAGTTATGAAAATCGGTTGGCAGCTACCCCGGGTGGCTGTGTAAGAGAATTATTGCAACAGGCCCAGTGAAAAGAAAACTTTATTTTCACCACTTTTCAGCAAAAGCTAATTCAGAATAACTCCATTTAACAGTTATTTTATGCTGAAACGTTGAATACCTCGGGGAGTCTTTGAGGGATTTTAAAGTCTCTTTATTTATAAATGATTCATGCTGCATTTTCAGAAAAACCTACAATTAGTGTGGGTAGCACAGAGCTCCTTAGGGAAAGGTTAAAAAAAAGAAAGCACGCCCGCGCTCCCCAGCCTCGCCCCATTGTTGGGCGGCAGTGGACTATGAAAGGGGTCTCGGCAAGCAAGGCAGCGGGACTTTGACCTTTTAAATGCCTGCCCCGTTTGTCAGTATTTGTACAGGAGTTGTTGCCATGATCTCCGCAGTCCACAATGTTCCTTTTATTTTATTCTCTTTTTTTTTTCTTGATTTCAGAGAGGAAGAGAGAGGGAGAGAGATAGAAATATCCATGATGAGAGAGAATCATTGGTTGGCTGCCTCCTGCGCCCCTCACACTAGGGACTGAGCCCAGAACCTTGGCATGTGCCCGGACCAGGAATCGAACCGTGACCTCCTGGTTCACAGGTTGATGCTAACCACTGAGCCACCGTGGGGCCACAAAATGCTTTCCATGCATGTTTCAGCCTGGCTCACGCTCTCGGTGCCTGCAGAAGCCCGAAGGATTCTGAGGTACTTCATTAAGACCCCATGTGGGCAGCATCGGAAATGAGCAAAAGCTGTGACCTTGGGAGGTCCGCCCAGTGGCCCCAGGAGAGGGCAAAGAAGAGACTCAGTTCTTATCCAGCACCATCCGGGGGTTCCCTGGGCAACATGTTTCCACTGTCCTTCTGGGCCTCCCTTTCCTCACCCTTCGCGGGGGGGGTCGGGGGGGACCTGCTCCTCTCGGGGTTTAAGCCCTGCTCTGTGCCACGTGCAAGACAGTCTCTGGGTCCAAGAGCCCCCGCCTAGTGGAGAAGTGAGCAGACAACAGTGTTGATGGTGGGACAGAGGCTATGGGGCACTCTATGAGCACAGAGGGACACGGGACCTAGACGTAGCAGTCAGGGAAGGCTTCATGGAGGAAGTGGCGCCCGCACTTGGTCGATCTGTGAAGGACGACTAGGCACAAAGGGGAAGGAGTGTTTGGGGCTGGAGGCAGCAGCATGCACTCCATCTGGGGACCACCAGAGGGAAGGAAGCCCGAGCCGGATTTTGCCGGCAGTTCGGTCGCACTGGAGGGACTCTGCTTCAGAAAGGGGAGGTGAACAGGGCGAGCTTTAGGGGCTCCGGGAGATGGTTATTTCAATAAGAGGGTTTTGTAAACTCTGGGGCTTCGGGGCCCTACACAGTGCTGGTTATTGTCTGACATTATCAGCCCTCTGGGTAGACGGGGTGGCAGGGGGTTGGGGGGAGCAGTGATTGAACTAGGAGATGGGACTGGACTTTTTCGGCGCCCCTGGCTGAGGATGCCACTGTTTCTCTCCCCACGGGGTCTTGCCCAGGTCATTTACTCCGCATGCCGCCTCCTTCCTCCACGCAGGCACCTGCACGAGAAATCACACGTGCTGGTTTTTGTGACGCGTGTTTGGGGTTATCGGGAGCAAACATGGTGAACTCGGGGCCGTTAGAACCGCGAAAAGGAAAAGGAGAAACCGCTTCCATCCGAGAAACCTGCAGCAGCGGCGCCCAGGCCCCCGTCCCCACCTGCGAGTGCCACTCCCCGTCATGTCTCTCCTCTGAGCACCCAGGCCAGCGGCGGGGAAGGGCGCTCAGATGTTGAATGGCATTAACTTCAATCCATCGAGCATTTTTCAAATCTCTCCTGTGTGCCAGGCAGTGAGGAAAACGTAGCATGAAGACAGCAAGGAACGCGAGCCAGTTTCTGGGATCAGGAGCTCAGTTTTGTGCAAGGAGATGTCGCAGGAGGCAGGGACGGAGGCGTGGGGTGCTGTCTGCGCCGTGCAGGGTAGGTCAGGGGTCCAGATCAAAGCAGGGGTGTCTACCTCAAAGGGAGGCACATTCTGCAGCTGGGCCGGAGTCAGCCAGTCTGACCCTAGCACTGTGGCCGTGCTCTGGTGATGTGACAGCTCTGTGCCTCAATTTCCTCATCTGTAAAGTGGGGGTAACAACCCTACTAACCCACGTTTTTCTGAGAAACCAATGAACACAAACCAGGTGCTCTGGAGAGTGTCTGGCACATGTTAAATGCTCAGAAGATTCGATTCATCTCATCATTATCATCATTGTCACTGTTGTCATTATTGGAATAGATTCATCAGGAAGTGATAGGGGAAGAAGTGGGGGGGGGGGCCCAAGATGTAGAGCCACTCCTGGGTGAATGCCCAAAGGAATGGACACGTCTGTCCACGCAAAAGCTTGTCCAGGAACGTTCATAGCAGCATCATTCAAAATAGGCAGCCAGTGGAAACGGCCCACGTGATTGTCAACAGATGACTGGATGAACCAGGAGGGTGATGAACCAGGTGGATGAACGAGGAAGGTTGGTTCACTGGAATACTATTCAGCCCTGAAAAGGAGCAAGGCACTGGCCCGTGCCACAATGCAGACGGGCCTTGCAAACATGATGCTGAGTGAGGGAAGCCAGACACAGGGACCGTGTGTTGTAGGATTTCATTTACATGAGATGGCAAACCCATAGGCACACCTGGCTGCATGGGTAAACTTGAAGGGGGGGCCATGACAACACCAAGTGTCGGCAAGGATGTGGGGGAGCTGGAATTCTCCAGGGTCGTTGCTGGTGGAAGAGAAAATGGCACAGTCACTCCGGAAAGGACTCTGACGGCTTCTTGCACCTGCCCCACAACGATTCGATTTCTAAGTATCTACCGGAATGAAATGAAAATGTTGATGTCCACATGAAACCTGCAGGAGGCTGTTCAGAGCAGCTTTACTCATAATCACCAAAACATGGGCGCATTCCAAGTGTCTCTTGCCTGGGGGGGATAAGCAGAGCATCGTCAGCCACTCTTGGACTACCATTCAGTGACGAAAATGTAGCCAGTCTCCCGGTTGTTCTGCCAAGTAACCTCAGCCCGGCTCACAAGACAACATCCTGTGTGACTCCACTCAGGCGACATTCCTGCAAAGGCAAAGCTGCAGGAACAGTGATGGCAAGAGGTGAACAGGGCCTGGGGAGAGAGGAGAGGGCTGGGGACCAAGGGACATGGGGAAACTTTCACCTGATAGAAACCAACATCCTTGTGGTGGTGGAACTCGACATTGACGCTTGTCAAAACTCACAGAACTCTGCACTCCAAAGGACAGGTTTTATGTAACTAGAAGCCCAGTACACAAAATTCGTGCACTGATAGGGTCCCTAGCAGCTGTGGCTCCCAGACAACTCTTGGTCGAGGGGATAGTTCGCACACTTACACTTTTATTATATAGGATTATACTTCAATGTTAAAAGGAGAGATGAAGGCACTATTAAATTTTTTTTAAATCCATAGGAAGATGCAAAATCATTCCTTCAATGAATGAGGCTCCCCCTTGCATAAAATGGCATCAAGCAATTCGTTGAACATATTAGAATTAATTTCATTTTTAATATTAGAATCAATATTGTGGAAAAACAATAATTTGCATTGAAACGAAAAACACATCCATATGATGTGGAATCTTAATTTTTTATCAGAAGGAGAGGGCCAGCTATTCCACGGCCCCCTCCGTCCTCACCCTGCTTCAGGCGGGTACCTGGGGTAGTTGGGCAGGAGCGCAAATGAGGCCGTCACTCAGACAAACTTCTCCTCTTTGTTTTCCAAGTTTCGTTCCCGAAATTTCCTTGTCAGAGAGCCATGCAAAGCAGGCCCACCTCTTCCCTCCCCCAAAGTCAGTCAATCAAGTGTCCTACACCACAGCCAACTGCACGCCGACTGATGCTATTTCCCCCTAAATTGACAAGATCGAATGGTTACTTATTTATTTGCTCACTAATAATTTACAGCCCGTCTCCTTCCAAACAGGATCTGAGTGCCTCGCGGGATGTCTTGGCACCACCTTCCCAAAGTAAAAGCAACTCACGGCAGAAAACAGCCTCCGGAGAAGCGGTCCTGGGTTCCATTCCAGGACCCCGGCGTGGCAGGCCAGTGGTAAGGAGCGTGCTGCTGCACACGGTGAGTGACGGAGAGTCCACGCCTGCAGTGCTGGGAGCACGGCGTCCCAGACACCAAACCACCTCCGCAGGCTGATGCGCAGGCGAGGGAAGGAGATGGGTTCATTGGGACCCGAAGACTCGAGGCGTTGAGGAAGCTGATGCGTTCTTCCCTGCGCTAGGCCGTGACACTGGAAAGTAGTTTCCTGCCGGCCCTTCAGCATCACCCATGGTCAGCACTTGGCATGTAGAATTGTAGCACAAGGGCCAGGTGGGCACCAGCACTGTGTGGGGGAACAGAGGCGCAGAGAGGGTGGGTAACTTGCCCAGGGCCACAGAGCCCGTGAGCCTTAGGCTGGGATCTTGAATCCAGGGCTTTCTCATCTGGAGCCCGTGCTTGCCCGTCTTCCACGGGTGTGGGAGCTCACCTACCTGTCTGGCTCAGGCTGCCTAGACACATCAGCTGGGTACAGGCCAAGACTTTTCCCTGCAGCCATTATCCGTTAGCATGATCTCGGCCACAGGCCAAATTCAGCCACAAAATGGTGGGTTACCCCTCAGCCACAAGGTCCTAGGCGGGGCAGGTTCCCTCTGCTTGGCTCTTTCCATGTGTGTGCTTCCTCCGTGGGCATGTAGGAACCAGATTACAGGAGGTCTAGAAATTTCTCCAAAGGAAGAAAAGGACCCAGCCATCTCCTTAGCCCAGATGTTATCACCTCTAGCCACCCTGTCCAGAGCTGGGGACATCCCCTTCTTAAGCCCCCGACTGGCCTGGGGCCGGCAATGACCATGGACGCGGTGGATAAACCTGGTGGGCATTTTCCAGCCCGTGTTCTCCTCCCGGACACCAGAAAGGCTGCATGTCTCAGCCGCTCTTGCAGTGCAGCTGGGCCATTGGACGGACTTCTATTAATGTCACATGAGCAGTGACGTCACCCTCAGGCCTGGCTGTCAAATGCCCCGTGGTCCTCCACGCCCTCTCGGCCCAGGCCCTACGAGAGGAGGCCGCCGTAGGACGCAAAGGTCTGGGTTCCCGAGTCACTCTCTCGGAAAGGCCGCCCACCGTCCTAGCACCGCTGGCGTCACGCTGCATGGGGCTATAAGGTTTTAGGGCTCTTGGTCACTGCCTCCAGCACTGGTGACCCCGACCAATCCCAGTGGTTCCACGTGACTCTCTGGGGTGGAAGCGAAGTGAGGGTGTCAACCATAACAGCCCTTCATGACTCGAGTTACGTACTTCACACGCGGTCAAGAGGGGTGATGCCACAGCTAGGGGCGTGGAGAGAAGATATTAGTCAGAGATTCTGAAAGCCAACATTTCACAGCCCTCAGCCAGCTTTGTAGAGTCCCATGAGCCTCTGTGACCCTGGGCAAGTCACTCCCCGATCAATCAATTTGGTGTCTTGATTTCTCCAGGAGGACATGACGTCCAAGGCCTCTCCCTGTTCCCAGGGGGTCCGGGTGGCTCATGGGACTTGTCTGCATTTCTCACAGGTTTGGGGCTGTTGAGGCAGCACATTGAGTGATCTGGGAAGAGGGTCACCTTCAGAATCCGGCGCCCACGCCTGAGAATCTGCACCAAGAAGCCGCAGACCACCCCCGACTTGGGGACAGTGACATCTGCAGGGGATGACCCTCGTGTGGGGCTTCTCTTAGTAATTCTCCTGTCTATCGCATGACACCCACAAAACATGATTTCTGCGCCTCTAGTTGAGGAGCCAATTCATAGCACTGCTGTGTATGGTGACCGCCTCAGCACAAAACCCCCCAAATCACACCAGCTCCTCAGACGCACTGGGAAGCCCACATGGCGGAGGCACAGCCCTGGCCCTGCTTTGCAGTGACTTTTGTTCTTTTCATTATTAATGCTGTCGATGCAATATTTATCCACCGCCGCCCAGCTCCCACTCAGGAGGGAAGCGCCTTTATCTGGAAGCGCGCCTGACCCTCCCTCCCCACGCGCGCGCTGGCTGCTGCGTTCATGGCCTGGACACACGCTCTCCGAATAAAAACAACTGCCAGTTACTACAGACCTACTGCGTGCAAGGCTCTGCGACCCTTTCTGCAGTCCTGTCCCTTCCCGCCTCGTTTTACAGGAGAGGGAATGTGCTCAGTACTCCACCAGCAGTCGCGGCAAACGAGGTCTTTTGCCCAAGACTCCGCTTTGACACACGGCCAAGTGCCTCCCGGTTTTGAGGAAAAGATGAAAAAGCATTCACATCTGATGCAGAGAGGAGCATCTCTCAGCCCCGACTGCGGTGGTTTCCAGGCCCCTCCTCTCCACCCAGAAACCGCCAACATGCCCTGCACCTCCTGGTGAGCTCACGTACCCGCCTCAAGGACACGGTGAGCAAACTCACACAGGCTGTGTGTCGCCTGCTGACACGCCCCCAGGACCTCAGGCTGTAGCGGGTGACACCTGCTTCGGGCCCTGGGAGGGGGTCCTTCCCCCACTGGGGAGCAGTGGGCAATCCATGCCACGTGGCCGTGTCATTTCCCATGAACTGATCCCACCTGAACAGGAACATTCTTGGCATCTTTCTGTCTCACCACCCTGGGCGGCTCAGCTCGTGTGGGCAGAGCCAGGGGCGAGCAGGGGAGATGGAAGCCATGCCGTGGGCCCACCTTGCTCTTCCCAGAGCATCTCCCCCAGTTCCCACCTCTGGTACCACTGCCTGAGGGTGGGGCTGCCCCAGGGGAACTTGTGGGGTCAAGGGCACAACACAGCTCCTAGCACCCAGTGAGATTTTCATGTCACAGAAGCACCAGGTACACGCTTAGTGTGACTATGCCCCGACACTAGTAAGCGCATCTGAAAGGCACATTTTCCCGGCAGCCTGCGTGTTTACCTGCAGGCCCTGGCAGCCGCACGACCATGTGAGCAAGAACATGGCTGGTGTCCTCATGGCCCCCCCCCCATGTCCACCCCCTCCCAAGAGCCGCTCCAGGCCTCAGAGAAGCCAGTTACTCCAGGAGTCAGGGCCCGAGGTCCCTGGGGTCCACGCTGCACCTGTGGGTAAGGTCCCTGCCGTAATGGCCCGCGCTCATGCCCACGTTGCCTTCTGGCCCTGCGGGTGGCTGGTGGTCAGCAGACCTGAGGGGGCCTGCCTCCTTTCCCCGGTCGTTCCCCCCTGAATGCAGCTGGCCCCCCTCTGCGGACACGGCTACCTTAGACTCTGGAAAGAAAGTGGGGCGTCTAACTGCTTCACTGAGGCCCACACCGGGGGTGTAGCAGGCCCGTCTCCTTGGTTACGGCTGGGTGTACAGCGCTCCCCAAAACCTCTGGAGGAGGAGGGGCGAGGAAGGGGTGGTGAGCACCCCGAGCCCCGGCTCCAGTGTCACTCAGAGGGGCGCTCCCCACCCAGGAACCTCTTGGCTGCCAGGTCCAGAGGGGTCACACCTACACGGAGCAACAATCACACTCTCTGGTCTCCGTGGGGGAGTGGAACTGTCTAAGCAAGACTCAGAGTCAGTGCTTGCCTGGCTGGTGTGGCTCAGTGGTCGAAGCGTCAGCCGGCGCACCCAGGGGTTGCAAGTTTGATCCCCAGCCCAGGTTGCACGTGAGAGGCAACCAATCAATGTGTCTCTCTCACACCAATGTTTCTCTCTCTCTCTTCCTCTTCCTCTCACTCTCTCTCGCTCCCCCCGCTCCCTCCCCCATGACTTCCCCTCCCTCCCTCCATTCCACTCCCTCTAAAAATCAATGGAAAATTATCCTCCAGTGAGGATTCATTTTTTAAACAATGAATGAGTGCTTATCAGGGGCCAACATGCATAGCGGGGCCGGTGCTGGTGACGCAGCAAACCTCCGGGAAGACGCACTCCCCTCCTGACCCCCGTCCAGACGGCACCGCCACCTCTCCAACAGGCGGGACCGGGGAGTCCCGCAGGCGAGTCCACCGAGGAAGGGCCATTCCTTTACCTAAGCCTGTGTCCTTATTCTTCCCAGGAGGGACCACGAGCCCGGCTGCTTGGCCGCGGACCTGGATCCAGACCTGGGCTTGCAGCCTGCATCCTGGGGCACCTCTGTCCTGAACCTCCTCGCAGCACCCCATGTTCCCCTCCTCTCCAACCCCCACGCACCCCACTGATAGCTGCAGAACAAAGACGTCCGTTCGGTGTTTTGTCCTTTAAAAACAATGGTGCAGCCAAGATAGAAACAAGTGTGGAGGCTCCTGAAAAGTCAAGCATGGAGCCGCCACGTCATCCCACAGGCGGCATTTATGCAAAAGAACTGAAGGCGGGGCCTCTGAGCGATGCTGCCTTCCCGCCTTCATCGCAGCGTTCTTCCCCGTCCCAAGACGCAGGCACCCCTCCATGTCCGTCGGGGATGGATGGCGACAGGATATGAGGTGCGTGCATTGGGTGGGGTTATCATTCCGCCTTAGAAAAGAGTGGAGCCCTGACCTGTGCAGCAGCAGGAAGGAGCCCAGGAGCCTCTGGAGTGAGCCAGGTGCAGAGGACAGACACTGTGTGATGCCACGGTGTGAGCTGGCGTGGCTCAGTGGCTGAGCACCGACCTATGAACCAGGAGGCCACGGTTCGATTCCCGGTCAGGGCACAGGCCCGGCTTGCGGGCTCGATCCCCAGTGCGGGGCGTGCAAGAAGTAACCGATCCTTAATTCTCTCCCATCACTGTTGTTTCTATCTCTCTCCCCTTCTCCTCTCCCCTCTGAAATGAATAAAAATATTTTTTTTTACAAAAAATAAAATCGTCCAACTCAAAGGCACAAACAGCTGCATGGTGGGCGCCAGGGCTGGGGAGTGGGAGAGGGTGGTGCTAACCAACAGGGATGAATGGCAATGGCCATGATGCCGGGTGGCGCGTCCTAGAGGCCCGCTGGCCGGCCCTAGCCCGTGGGTCATGGCGCATGAGGTGCACCTGGAAGACTGCCGAGAGGGCGGGTCTCCTGGTAAGCGTTCCCACCACAATCAAAAGAAATTTTAAAAAAACAGGCCAGCATCTCAACCAGAACAGAAGAAAGTCAGAATCATGCATGTGTCTGGGGGACCCCCAAAACAGGGAGAATCCAAACCCCAAATATCCAACCCCTGCATGAAAGGGGGAGATGCCATGGGCCTCGCGCGTCAGCTTCAGGTGCGACTGTCCTCCCCACGACGGAAGGCAGCGCTCACGTGCGGCTGTTTCCTCGGGTGGCGCGCGTCCCGGACACCCCGACACCCCGAGCCCACGCTGCGCATCTGCATGTCAGGACACCTGCTCCTCGCAGATAAGCGGCGCCCTCGTTAGTATCAGGGTCGCGGGGGAGCTCACCGCAGCCGCTCGCGTGCGCGGGGACAGATAAGGAGGCTGCTGGGGGCGTGGGGTTGTGTCTCCTTCTTTCTCGTTCCCATACTCCTGCAGGCGTCCTCCTGTGGGTTCTGAATTCTAGAATAACGACGGGCGACAGGATACAGCCAGTGTGAGGCGTCCACACGACATAAGCAGGTGCCAGGAGACTCGTCACCACCGCGCGTGTCAGAAACACGCATCGAGCCTTCCTCGGACCCCTGGGTCACCGAGTTTGGAGACTGGACCCGAATGATGATGACAATGGTGACGAAGATGACGAGGGCAGGAAGTACTGTAAGAAGAACTGACTGCCTTTCATGGGCACCTTCCTTTTCAAAAGAGGATGGGACAGCCACACCCTGAGCACAGGTCATTTCCCTGCAGGGGGACACAGTGCCTTGGTACCTGCCAGCTGTCACCACCCGACCCCAGGATCAGGTTTGCCTCTTGAGCTAACATTACAACACGTGGAATTTTCCCAAGAACATCGTGTGTTGAAGGCTGCAGGCACCGCCCTGCAGCGCGGGCACTCAGGCGTGAGTGGGTAAGAGGTAGTGGGACGCACACTCACACCTGCCCCGGCTCCAGAGTTGTGCAGTCTGTTTTCCAAAGGAAATGGTCCCTTTGGAGCCTCACAAATCCCCTATGGCAGAAGGTTGGACCCATCTGGTAGATGGGGAAACTGAGGCCCGGAGTGGGATGTGGCCTGGTGAGGTCTCAGGCAGTGTGAGCAGCCAAGCCTGGGACAGAGGGACGTCCGTCCTCTCACCGGTCCAGGGCTCAGTCCGCGGCCCCCAACTGCCCCTCCGAGTTGGCTGTCATTCATGTTGATGGCCCAGCCCTGCCCCGCACTGGGCCATCAATCAGGCTTCTGAAATATCACCTTATTTCTCCTCTTGTTTTCAGGATGTCATCCAAGGTCAAGGGAAGCAGTCACTGGGGGGACGAATGGAAGAGACTCCCTCAGCATCCAGACCCCACCACAGAGGACTGGGGCGCTCACCCCAGCAGCCCGGGCTGCTGTTTGCATCTGTCAGTGGTGCTAGGGCACCCACAGGCTTTGCTCTCATGGCCTCGACGCAGCCCACACTGGCCTGTCAGTCATTCTGATGTCACCAGAAGCCATCAGTGATGGAGAGGGCTCAAGACTGCTGACTTCCCGTTCCTATAGAGAAGCCATTGGGAGATGCTGGCAGTGGGCAAAAGGCTTTGAAATCAATACGTGTCTGTTAGTTGTCAAAGAAGGTTTTCCAAGACCACAGCCTCAGAGGACTCGGTGGGTGCCTGTTCTCCAGTCAGACTCGGAGGGTGCTTTGGTCCAGAAAGGGAGCAGGCTCTCCAAACTCCCAGGACAGCAGGAGCTGGTTGCCCCAAAGAGAAGGAGGGAAGGAGGGAGGGAAAGAGAGAGGGAGGGAGGGGGAGAAGAGGGAAAGGGAGGAGAAAAGAGAGGGAAGGAGGGAGGGATGGAAAATTACATTTAAGAGTAAAATGGTTTTATTTAAAGCTTATAGTTATATGAGTTATCTCACTTAAATCTTTCTCCCCATTAACCATGTGTGCTCACTAGAGTTTTTACCCACATCTTTCAAATGACAAAAGGCTCAGAGACAAATGCCCCCAAATCTCCGTCCCCCCACCGTGCTGTCATGTGGCCCCCACGGTGTCCTAAAAGGCTCTGCCGTCTCTCTGACTCCCAGGCCCCAGCTCCTTCTGATTGAGGAGGCTGCCGCCATCTCCTTACTTTATCACCAAGTGCAAACAGCACATTTAAAGGTGCTGGCCTGGAAGGAAAACGAATCCTGAGCAGAGTGGGGGAACGGGTGGCTGTGGTCAGGCCGGGCCAGGGACGTTTGTCCCGGTCGCTCCTCCTGCCTCACACGGTGCCATGGAGGGAGCTGCCGCCACTGCGGGGCGCTGTGGCTGAGCCTCCACCACCTCTGCGGGCACAGAGGCCCTGGGTGGGTTTGTGCTCAACCTCCTGCCACGGCTGCACCACAGGCCTGTGTCTTCCCTCCTGGAGCTCCAGCACGAACACAGGTGTGTGCATGTGTGTGCTCATGTGTGTGCTCATGTGTGTGTGGGGGTGCAAACTGCCCACCAGGTGAGGCACCACGCACAGTTCACAGGCGAAATCAACACATTTCCAGCCAGAGACAGGGACGCGTGAGTGACAGCTGGGGTTTTCCGGGGGGACCTCCGCCAGCTGTCGCCCGCATGACCTGAATCGGTGGCCGGGGCCGCCGTAAGGAAGAGCGCCAACCAGTGGCTGAACACAGCAGGAACTCCCCTCTCAGTGCTGGAGGCCGGAAGTCCACACTCAAGGGTCAGCAGGGCCGCAGCCCCCGAGGGCTCCAGGGGCTTCCTCCAGCTTCGGGTGGCCCCGCTGTGCCTGGGCTCATGGCCACGTCTCCCCAGTCCCCGCCCTGTCTTCACGCGGCCGCCTTTCCTCCATCTCTCTGGGCGCCTCTCCTGCTCCTACCAGGACACCTGTCTTTGGAAGCGGGCCACCCCCATCCAGGAGAGTCTTGTCTCCTACCCACAGCTGCGGAGCCCTGTTTCCCAACAGGGTGGCACTCTGAGCTCTGGGCGGGCACGAATGTGCAGGGGGCACACCCCCACCACCCCCAGGCTTTGTGAAAGTGGGGGAGGGTCGTTTATAGCTCGGGGGGGGGGGGGCCTGACAAAGGCCTAGGAAAACCCCACCAGCTAGGCCATGGCATTTGCAGCCGAGACGGATGGCAGGTCCTCGCACTAGCCATTTGCCACCAAGGCCCCGAGAGGCCCAGGAGCGCAGGCGGGTGGGGAGACCGATGCGAGCCCATTTCTATGCAAATAGCGCGTGGAGCCAGCCGGCGGGTTCCGGAGAGGAGTCTGTGCTTCGGGCGCCACCCGGGACTCTTTCACGGGACTCTGGGAGATATCAAACAAGATCTGACAACGCATTCACCTTCCGTCCGCGCCGGCACCCTCACTCTGCGAGGCCTTTGCTTTGCACGGCCTGATGTTATTTCCGATAAATCTCCAAATCTGCAGCCTCCGTGTGGATGGAGGGAAAACACTGCAGGCAGAGAGGGGCGTTGGGGGCTGACGGCGGCCGATTAGCTGGGTCCCCAGAACCCCAAAGCCACCGATGTGAGCCCCAGAGTCGCTCCTCCACTCCCCATGAAGGGGCCACATGTCTCCACATGAGTGTCCGGCCCCGGCTTCTAAAAGGCATGTGATAGTGGCAACAGGAAAGGCTTTTAGCTCCCTCACTCCCTGTGACTGGAATTAATTCCCTGAAATAGAAACCAACCCCAGAACCGCCCGCCTGTGCCCTCGCTCACAAATGAGCATTTTGTGTGGAAAGATGTCAGCCCGGCTGAAACCAGGGCAGAGCGCTCCTGGGCAGAGTCTAAATAAAACACCTGCCTATATTGTTATTAATTTCTTACAGGGCTGATGCAGCTGATGCATCCAATAGCCCAGCTCCCAAGTCCGCTGCGGGAAGGAAAGCGTCCTTTCGGGACATTCCTGTGCACCGGACAAGAACTTTGCAGAAGTACGTGTGCGTATACATACATACGCGCATATAGACGCACACGTGTGCGTGTGTGAGGACAGACATATACACACACATACCGGGAGGGAGGGGGTTCTAAACCCGCCACTCCGCACACCAATGTCACATTTTAATGTGATGCCGCGCCCGATGCATATTCATGAAGCAGAATCTTGGCAGGGACGCAGGGAAGTGGGATGGAGTGTGTTTGGCGGAGTGCGTCACGTTTCCAGGCCAGTGGATTTTTTGATTAAAGTCCCTTATCCGTTTTATCATGCATATCCACTCTCTGATTAAAGTGATCTGGGGCTGACACTCGCAATGTCAGTCTGCGCCGAGACCCTTCACACAAAGCATGGTTGGAATTTATATCCTTAAAAAAAAAAAAAAAACAGACCCTGTATACTCGGCAGTAAAACTAACACAAGGCCGCGTGCCTTTAAAGGCGTGGCCGGCAGGATGGCGTGAGGCCGCCGAGTCCCTCGCCAGAAAGATGTAAACCCGGAATATTAATCAGCGTCCACCCTCGGAGGCTAAATTTTCCTTTTTTAAAAAAAAAAAAAAATTAAAGTTAAGTTTCTTCTATCTGATTTCTTGGGCCTTTTTCTCGAATGTTTTCACTTGAGGAAAGCATAACCGGAGACGCCCCCGGGAATATAAAGGTGAGTCCCCACCCCCATCCCCATCCCCACCCCACCCCACCCCGACGCCGCCCTTTCGAACACCTGTCAGTCAGCACGGAGGCTCCTTTTGAAACCACTTCCAGGAGGCCCCAGGACCACTGCCTGCCAAGCGCTGGGCCTGCGTCTGATCCGAGGGACCCTGGGTCCCTGGCCGATCTTTCCAGAACCTGTTGATGTCTCAGAGAGAAAGGAGAAAGGGCGGCGTGCGCTGGCCAAGGTTGAGTCTAGAGGGTCTGCGAGGAAAAGGCTGTTTTAGGGAGCTGGCGGGGAGACCCGCGTCCTAGGCACGTGCAGCTGACCAGCCCGGTGGTCTGAGCAGGTCCTCTCACTGTCCAGGTCCCCAGGTCGTCTTACGTAATGGACACAATATCCGCCTTGTGGGCCCGCTGTGCGGATCAGAAGAAATCAAGCTGATAAAGAGCTCCTTAAGCAGGGACAGGCTTCCAAACGCAGGCCCGTGACTGTGACCCCCAAGGAGGTGAGCCCCCAGGTCAGCACTGTGACCCCCGAGGAGGTGAGACCTCAGGTCAGCACTGTGACCTGTGACCCCAAGGAAGGGGGCTCTCAGGTCAGCACTGTGACCCCTGAGGAGGTGAGCCCCCAGGTCAGCACTGTGACCCCCGAGGAGATGAGCCCCCAGGTCAGCACTGTGACCCCCGAGGAGGTGAGCCCTCAGGTCAGCACTGTGACCCCCGAGGAGGTGAGCCCTCAGGTCAGCACTATGACCTGTGACCTCTGAGGAGGTGGGCTCCCAACAGCAGGAAGTGGGCTCTGGGCTTTGTGAGGAAAGGTGGGAAGAACTCCGCCTTGTTGGTTGGGCACCAGGCCCTGCACCAGCCCTTCCCCTCACACACTCTCCAGCTTCATGCCCTGTGAGTCAGCCTCATCAAGTCCAATGTGTCAGGGAGCAAAGGGGCACTGAGAGGGGCAGCCCCCGGCACGTGGCTAGAAAGGGCAGAGCCAGGACCAGGGGCCCCTGAGCTATCCGAGCTGTGGCTGATCCGTGGTCCCTGGGAGGCATCTGGGACTTCTCTGGAACTTCTCTGAGATACGTAGACAGTGGTATCCTGACTGAGAGTATCCCAGAGCAGCACAGTTAAAATTAAAGTCAGTAGGTGAGTGGAGAGAGAGATGATAGTAGATTGATAGATAAATAGATAGATTATATATAGATAACCAATCTATACTAATAAAAGGGTAATATTCTAATTAGACCAGACGTCTTCCAGACATCCTTCTGGACGTCCTTCCAGACAAAGCCACGGTGGTGGAGGCCAAGGCAGAGGCAGTTAGGGGCGATCAGGCTGGCAGGGGAGAGCAGTTAAGGGCAATCAGGCCAGCAAGCAGATGAGCAGTTAGGAGCCAGTGGTCCCAGATTGCAAGAGGGATGTCTGACTGCCGGTTTAGGCCTGATCCCTGCAGACATTCAAGAGGGGTCCCTGATTGGAGAGGGTGCAGGCCGGGCTGAGGCCCCCTCCCCCTGCAGGAATGTTGTGCACTGAGCTTCCAGTAGATAGATAAATAGGTAAAAAGATGATATATAGACAAATGACAGATAGACACAGGAAGGGGGAGAGAGAGAGAGAGAGAGAGAGAGAGAAAGGATTCACACCACAAGGCAGGGCTTGTTCCAGCCCCTGCACTGGACTACCCAAGCAGAGTCTCACTGTCACACCACTATTGGCATTTGTGTTGCTCCGTTAAGGAGGCGACTGGCCCGAATGGGGGGCACCTGGGTTCAGGGAGGGGGTCAAACCACCAGATTTGCTGCTGGAGGCCTGCTTCCCGACCTGGGTTGAGCATCAGCAAGCAGGCTCCTTCCCACCCAGGGACCCCTTCACAGGACCAGGGGCAGCTGGGCCATAGGAAGGGGCTGGCTCTTGCGTCCCACCAACCTGGCATGAGAGTGGCAAGCAGTGCCCATGCCACTCATGCTGTGCCCCTCATCATGTGCTCAGAAAGCCATCCAAGCAACGGTCTCACGGAAGCCACCTGCTGGCTCAAAGACAACGGTCCGACTGTGGCCAGCCTCATTTAAAGATGGAGAAACTGAAGCTCCCGTCATCCACCAAGGTCATGGCTAGTAAGTGATGAGCCAAGATCTGCACCTGGGTGTGTCTCAGAGCCTGTGTGCGTACCCACCTCGCTGTGTGGCCTGGCCTCCTCCTGCTGCTTGCTGTGGGCAGGCCTCTGCACCCACACCATGCCTCAGTTTCCTTGCTTTACCTCCCGCCTTGCCAGGTCTCCTTGCCCAGGACCACTTACTGCTGCCCATGGGTGTCTGTGCCTCGTCTGCTGGGGCTGCCATAACAAAGCACCACAGAAGGGGGGGCACGGGGAGGAATCTTCCCCAGAAGGAGCGTCTCTTCTCGGTCCTGGAGGCTGGGATGGAGGTGTTGGCGGGGCAGGTTTCTTCGAAGGTCTCTCTCTTTGGCTTGCAGGCAGCCTCCTTCTCTGTGTCTTCCCGTGCTCTTCCCTCTCCGTGTCTGTCTTGATCTCCTCGTCTTATGAGGACAGAGTCCTATTGGACTCGATCCACCCTAGAGACCTTGCTCAACCTTATCACCCTTGCAAAGACCCTTTCTCCATCTACGGTCACATTCGGAGTCGCCGGGGGTAAAGGCTTCGACATATGACATCCACAGGGTCACATTCAGCCCATCACACCCGGGACGCCAGACAAGCTGTCCCTTCATGTCACTCCCTCACTCTCCGCCCCTCAGTGTTGGCTTAGGCCAGCCCCCGCCATCTCTTCACTCAGCGATCGCTATGGAACGTGCATGGGGCTCTGCCTCGTGGTCTCTGCCCTGCCCTCAGGAGCTGGCGGTGTCCCCGGGGACAAAGGCGTGTAGCGTGGGTCACAGGTCACAGGCTACTCTTCACGCCTTTTGCGGCAGTCGGTTCTCCCGGTGCTCCTGAGGACAAGGGTCTGGCTTGCCCTGTTTCTCAGCTGTAGAGACCGATGCACAAAGGCTAAGCGCCTGGCCCTGGACCACAGTGACCACATGCTAAGCGGAGTCCAGAATCCGAGAGGCCCTGGTCCCCACTGCAGAGCAGCCCCTGGTCTGGGAGCTCCTCCTCCAGCCACACATCTCAGGCATCTGGGCAACAAGGGTTTGTTGAGATCCTACTTTGAGCCAAGCTTTGTATAGAGCTTCCATGAAAGCAGAAAGGGGCAGGGTCCGGGGCGGGAGGGGTTGGAGGTGGGAGGGGGACAAACTAAAGAATGACAGAAGGTGAAAATACACAGGATGAGGGGATGGGTCATAAGAGGGAAAACAACTCCAGATGATGCTGCCTGGGAAGGTCTCTCTGAGGAGGTGACATTAAGTGAAGACCAACAGGAGGCAAAGGAGACCATGCAAAGGCCCTGTGGTAGCCTGACATGAGCTGATGTGGAAAGGTCGGCAGGGCCCAACTCACACATGACCTTGGGAA
>PVJC01018582.1:0-31187 GCA_004026665.1 Murina feae | reverse complement strand
GAGTTTTTTCTCCTATAATTGATACTGTTCCTTGAAGGCCTGGGGTCATCTTCTATAATTGATACACTGTTCCTTTAAGGCGGCCTTCTAACTAACGAAGCCTCCTCTGCTTCACCTCCCAGCGTCTATAATGAAACAATTGTTACTTTTACTGGTGAGGCCGGAGCTGCTCTTTCCTTCAGCTCCGGAGGATTCTATGATTGTTACATTGTTTCAAAACTGCTAGAGGCAGTTTAATCGGCAGTTTAATGGGAGCTGAGCTGAGGGGCGCAGCTTCACTTTCGCTCCTGCTGCAATGGAAAGGGCTGTTTACTCAGGTCCGTGAGTGGCGGCCGCCATGTTGGCTGGGCTAATTTGCATACAGCCGCTCTGATTGGCTGGTGGGCGTGGCTTACCCTGTCTCAGAGAAACAGTTAATTTTAATATTTCGCTTTTATAGAGTAGATAATCCTGGTGTAAGTTTTAAACAATAATCATGGCCAGAATTTGGGCTAAGAAAACACTACTGGCAGTTTCTAAACTAACATTTTTATTAAAATATTTAAAAATAAAGTTTCTAAGGTCACTAGTGTTGTCATAACAGAACTCTAATTCCACACCCTTCAGAACGCATTAGTCTCTTCTTCTGGATTTAAGTTTACATAATTCCTCCTTTTGAGTTGAGATTAAAGGATGGACTTTACCCCATCCATCCAGGGAGGTTGAAGATAATTTTCTATGGTTGGATTTCTATGGTTGGTTTCTTGGTTGGATTTATGTATGTCCTTAGCCCCCCCCAAAGACAGGATGCACAAGAGTTCTCTAGCCTTTTATATTCTCATGTATTTCTTCTTTCTGATTATCAGTTTGCATCTCCTCACCCTGATTTGCTGCTAACCTCCTTCAACTATTTTCTTTACTGCCTAATTCAATTCTAAATTATGTCCAAATTTTTACTGTTTTGTCAGGAATCAAGTCTCATAGATATTTTAAGATATGTGCAGCTCTTTGGATTCTGATCCTTTCTCCTGTTTTTGTCAAAACACTAGTGTCAACTCCTGAGTACACATGCTACATTGGTAATGAGATACCTTTACCTCTCCTTCCCAGGTGCCTGCTGTGCAATCCCTGGCTTGCAAATATCCTGTAAACTCTGTTGAATGATAAGCTGGGTATCAAAGTCCATGTCTAAGTCTTCATCACTGGTGTAATTATCCATATGAAACACCTACAGATTTAATTTAAAGTCAGAATGAATTAAAAATATTTTTCTAGTTGTACAAACAGATGATCAACTGCTTAAAATTATACATGAAATTCAGAAAACTACCAAACTGATAGGATTGATAAATGAATAAAATGCAAATTTAGAAAACAAGATATTCATTTAAAAAATTTTCATGAACTTAAAAAAATTTTCTGAACCACCCAGATTCAATATAAATTAAAAGTTTCCATGAGTAACCATTTACTTAAAGTTTATTCAGAAAAAACAACCTTTCATATGAAACTTAGGTCAGTACCATTGTAACTTTGGAAATACTTATCTTCATCTACTTTACACTCGACTTATGAGTTTTCTTCAGTGATTATAGCAATCACTCAAAAGAACATCTTTTCTACATTCAGTGAAAGTTATGCTCAAAAAATTTTGTTATTTAGTTAGTAAATATTAAACATGAACATGTTATAGGAATAAATAATACAACAAATAATAGAAATAGTAGTAGTTAGTACAAACCAATGCATTTTAGTAGGCAATATCAATGTTTTAAAAGAACATTTCAGTTTTAGCATAGAATAATTTTGATCACATACCAAAGACTTTTTACCTTCTGTTATCACCTTTAGGACACAGCACTGCAGTTGTCACTGCTAAAGATTAGCACATCAGAGTTTTCATTTATATTTAGGATCTCCGCCCTGCAGTAATGACCATTCCAGTAATAGCTTTACTATAAATACTTGATCATAAGACAGTCTGGCACATACTCCTTGTTTTTTCACTCGTGGCTTAGCTCTGTTTGGAAATGTGATCTCTTTTCTTCACTGCTATATTAATTAAGTTTAAAGGATTAAACATTTTAATTCCATTCTTGGAACAAATGCTTATTTTTCAGGGAGATGTCCACATGAAGTGAATTCATTCTCTTAAGACTCATGTACACAGCCACTGCAAAACAGAATCAACTTTCTACTTAAAGAGAGGCCAAACATTTTGCTCTAACCAAATTATCAAAAGTGATTGTTGTAATGGTTCTGATTCACTGGGTAGCTGCACCTACATTTTCTTTGGGTTATAGAACTGCAGCCAAAATATTCTGGGAATTTTAAGGAAGGAATGACGTCCACACAGGATATTAAATTTTTGTTTTCATTGAAATGTTTTAAATTGTTAATGTACATTAATATTCTGAATGAACACTAAATAAGAACAATATTAACTATTAAAAATAATGAGTCCACATGGCATTTAAAATGAGCTATGAAGTAATGCCGAGAAGCACAAACCACCCAGGTGTGCAGGATCGTGCTACCTTTGTGCGTTCACTTCACTGCTTTGAGTTTCCTTTCCTCGCCGCAGGGATACTATGAGAAATGAAACTAATGTTTAAAAGTATGACAGCTCTAGCCAGTTTGGCTCACTGGTTAGAGTGTCGGCCTGCGGACATAAGGGTCCTGTGTTCGATTCTGGTGAAGGGCACATGCCCGAGTTACAGGCTCGATCCCTAGTAGGGAGCATGTAGGAGGCAACCAATTGATGATTCTCTCTCATCATTAATGTTTCTCTCTCTCCCTTCCTCTCTGAAATCAATAAAAATATATTAAAAAATAAAAGTATGACATCAGAGGCTTAGTTTTAGAATTGTTGTAATATTTTTCTTATTTATTATCTATGCATTTTAAATGTTTGTGTAGGTGAGTGAAAAGTAAACTATTGCTGAAACTGAGGAATGACTTGACACTTGTGAAAAGAGATGTTTTCTGATATTAGTTAAATTTTATCCAGTTATTCTGCTTAAATCTGTTTTCCACATACATATCTAATTTTAAAAAGGAACAAAATAGAAGCTTTAAAAATTGTTATATGCTTCAAAGAAACATTTTATGTTTTCCTTCCCTAGGTGTCTGACTATGATCTTGAGTCCATCTATGTGGCAACCACGTGGGCATTAGAGGGAGGGAGGAGGCTATAGAGGGGATAAATTATGAAGAAAAAAAAAGAACCATTATGATACACACACATAAAAGCTCTTTTCTTTTGACATTTAATCTGAGCTTAAAGGATACTGATTTTGGATTATCTGCCTAGCATTTGTTATACTTGGTTAATTGTCTGTGGTTGTTTTGTTCTTAGCATAACTGCATTCCCCCACCTCCCTCCCCACCCCTGGCCTAGAGTGTAAGCTCCACTGACAACAGTAAATAAAAAAGAATCAACAAAGATTGAATGAATAAAAAAAAATAATGAGTCCATTTAGAAGGCTGTATTCCAATCATGAGTGATATATCAGGGAGGAGAGCTATGCAAAGACCTTTCACAAAGACCATTTAAGAATGATATCAAGATACTTGGTTTTATTATATATATATATATTGAAGTATGTGAAGACATGGTGTATATATATACATATTTTTGCTTCAGATATTTTGTTAAATTTGTCCAATTTAGTCATCCAACTGACAAAGCAAAGCAACCCCACGCTTGATCCAGTGTTGAATGGGTTGGTCCGTTTTTAACAACATTGCAACGACAAAGTTAGTAGAATGTCCGGTCGTGGAAAGAGTTCCTTTACGTTCACTTGTCTTGTAGAGGGGACAAACATAGGCATTTGACTTCTCAATCTGAGCCTTTTTATCTTGAAAAAAAAAAAGAAATATATTCATTTCATAAAGAGAAAAAGACTCAATGGTACTAAAAGAACAACTATCTTGTAATAAATGGCAAGTGCTAAATTTATGGTTATGATATTTGAACATTTGAAAGTTGATGTTGCTTTTTAAAGTTTTTATAGTATAGTTGAGAAAAAAGGAAGTGATTTCAAAAGGTTCATGATTCTAGGTTTGGAGGACAGGAATTGATTTTAAGGTCTGGATCACATACAGGCAAGAGAACACTCGAGGAATTTAGAGAGAAGGAGTAAGAGAAAGTGAAGGTAGGGAGGAAGGAATAAAATATAACATAGGTAATGGGGGAGATGCAAAAAGAGAAACAGTTACTTAGAGCTCTAATACAAGAAACCCATAAATTAGAAGTTGAAGTTACTATTTGTTTTCAGCAGGTTATTACTAAGACAAACACACCAATTATTAGCTACTCACAAAAGGAAGTTCACATTTCTCAGAGTTAAACTAGAACTGCATTAATAATGAAAATAGTCTGCATAGTGATTATGGGTGATTTATAAATGTTTTCATTAATAGTTATTTGAGAATAAAGAAATAGAAAACAAAACAATGAACCTCATTTGTTTAGACTTGTGGAAAAATGATGATAGCAAAGGAGGGAAGGAGCAAGTTGCTTTTCCAAGGGAACAAAACTAGGCTGCACCCATGGGGCTTGCAGTGTCTGCCCCTTGGGGTACCTGACAGCTCTTAGGCCTAGGAGTTTTTTTAAGTCAGAAAACTCTAGTTGTTAGCTGGAGACTGTGTCAAGCCTATTTGTGTCTCTGAGAGGTGTGCAAAGAAAGGCACGTGAGAATCAAAATATTGATGGGGAGCTCTATACACTGAAGAGTAGAAGTGTGAGGGAGGGGCAAAGCAAATGTTACATCCCACGGGATGAGAGCAAAAAAGAGGCAAAATGATATTCCTAAAATAATATAAATGCAACACACAAACGGAGGAACTATTTATTGTACATAATTGGACAAAATTCTAATAGGCTTGAGTAAAGACTTATTTGGAGGAGCAGTTAAAAATATCTGTCATTATCCTCCCTAATACTCTAAGAAGTTTTGTTAGAAGTATATTTACTTGGTTTTATCCATATGATAGGCATCAGATCAAACAGAAGTTTTGGATATTGTTCAGCAAGTAATCCACTGTGAAGAGAAATTGAGAGACATTTATTAGACATAAGATGAAATTTTCTTCTCAGAAACTGCTACTTAGATAGTGGCTTTTAATAGAAGAGAGAATCAAAGATATGCAGGAAAAGAAATGTAAAAAAACAAAAAGAAATAACAACAAATCCAAGGAAGAGGCAATGAAAAATTGAGAGAACCAACGAAAACTGTGCAAAGGCTATGTGTACAAACAGTGGACAAATATCAATTCCTCGTATTTTTAAAGTGCTGTCCATGAGGCAGACAATGGCCAATAACATTACACCCTCACAATGATCTTGTTCCCAATCCTATTCTGATTTCACAGGTAGAGTGGTAGCTCAGAAAGTATGAGTACTTTTCTCATAGTAACACAGCTCTGAAATGCGTGTTAGGATTCAAATATAGATCTGCCTATCTAGAAAATGTTGCTTCTCTTCTCTATGCTACATTGTTTGTTTGCTTATTAGTTTGAAAGAAGAAAGGAAGAAAAAGATGAATACATATATAAAGAAAAGTTAAGAGAAAAGTTAAGCAAATGATGAAAAAGAAGAGAGAAAGAATCAAATGAACTATGTGCATCCAAGTCTTCTCATAGCCCTGTCTTAGAAGGATCTCTGTAGAACCACCTTCTTGATCCTTAAGCAATTTTCTCTGCTTTGGCCTTTAATGTTCCCTTGAGAGCAAAGTCTAACTCTGACTCTGAAAATAGAGGATTATGTTTATTAATGAATTTCCAGGGGAAATATATTCTTCCTTCCTCTCTTATATATTTCAAATAAGAATAGCATTGCTGCCCTAGCCAGTTTGAGCATCAGCCTGGGGACTGATGGATCCGGGGTTTGATTCTAGTCAAGAGCACATGTCCAGGTTGTGGGCTCAATCCCCAATTGGGGGCCTGCAGGACTCAGCCAATCAATGATTCTATCTCAACATTGATGTTTCTATTTCTTTCTCCCTCTCCCTTCCTCTCTGAAAGCAATAAAAGTATCATATCTACAATAAAGATGTAATATGCAAATGGTCGTTATACTGTGTAACGACTGGATCACGGATCAGCAGGAGGGTGGGACAGCGAGCTACAAGTGAGTAGCGGAGAGCTACAGGAGGGGGCAGGGCAGCAAGCTATGAGGAGGGTGGGGGTAGGGGGTGGGAGGAATTATAGGAGGGCAGAGCAGCAGGGGGAGAGCTACTGGAGGGCGGCAGTGAGTCACTGGCAAGCTACTGGTGCATGGATTCGTGCACATGGCTACTAGTATATATATGAAAAAAGAATAATATTGCTTAGTTTCCCAAGCTGGAAATTCAGCATTTATTTTAAATATCTATTTATTATGTCATCAAAATACAAGAAAAAGTTTTCCATTCACCAGTAGAAATAACTTTATTATAACAGTAAATTGTTTAAAAGTGAGGTGCTCCTACACTTTATAAAATGGAGGGTAACTGTTATAAAACAGAAGAAGTAGAAAAATGATGTCCATTAACTTAGACCACTGAAATATTAACTAAATACTGTTTAGGGCCTAAAAAACACTCATCACTTGCCCCAGGCTGAGTAATGATTTATGGCAAGAATTTTGATATTACTTATTACTTGACATATTCCCTAGAAGAGGTGTTTTGGTTGCGGGTTAGGGAGGAAGGAAACAGGCAGGTTATCTGACTGAAGATTCAGCTATAATTAACGAGGTCTTTGCTTTGAAACTATGGACCTTGGTCTGTCCCAGCGTGCTCCATCGAGATATAATCCATGGATGTAAACTCCATCTTCTGGTGCTGTCTCGGATTTATCATAAGGAATAACCTAAAGGTAGAGGCACACACTGGTAATGATCTCCTCTCCAGATAACTTTAGTCACATAAAGAAAACATTGGCAAAATCTTCAGAACACATTCAGGGAAACTGTTACATTAGAGCTCCTTAAACTATATAATTTTCAGTAAAGTGTAAATGCAAAAATGTATAATAGAGTTCTTTGTGAACATTTTATCAAGTTTTACTGTACCTCATAATAATTTTTGCTAAAATAGAAAAGCAGCATTAGATTTTTAAAAAAGAATTTTTAAGAATATATTTGAGCTCAAACTGACAACATATGCTGAGGAGCAAGATCTCAAATGCTCCTGGGTTATTCAAGTTGAATACTGAGATATATAAAATTTCTATTACATTATAGAGATAGCAAGACAAATATATACTTTCTTCATGAAAGTAAAAGAATGAAAAAAAGTCAAATTGTATATAATGGGCTATAAAAATATGAATTCTGCATATCCCCCTTGTCCAACTACATGACTTTGATATAATGCTATACTGTGCAGTTTAAGAAGTTACTGTACCTCAAATTCATATCCTAGTAAATCAATAGGGATGGTATATTTTCTGGCATAATTCTGCATAGCTCCAGTTAAAAAGGCTTGGGTGAAAAAGAAACCAGAGAGCCAAAATACACAAGGTTTTCCTAAATCATACCAGTCCTGTAAAGCAAAAACAAAATGTATTATGTTTATATTTTCAACTTACACAAGTGTTGCCTGACATAATTCCTGATTCTGGTTTTCATGTGTATTGCCCACCATTTCCATTACAGAACTCTCTTCCTGACACCGAACACACTACCTATCTTGACCCTCATACCTCTTTTCCCTTCTAGTTACTCTTCTTGGAAAATTCTAACTCATTTAACATTAACCTGAATAAAACAAAGCTAGAAAGATTCCAATTTTCTTCAAAAAGCCAAATATAAATTATTTAGGGGCTTATTTATTACTTAATCCCACTCAAAAGCAACCATCTTCAGAAACATTGTCTAACTATAGCCCTCATGTGTTGACTCCAGTTCCTTAACCTTCTAAAACTCTCTGCCTCCATGCCCATTGCCCTCACTCCAGTTTAGATATTCATGGTCTCTTTATCAGTGTGTACTTTTTCTTGCTGCTTTTCTCTCTTCCTGCTCAATACATCTATAACAATGCTGTCAGAGGACACCGGGCCATACATGGTTTGGATCAGGTTTAGCATCGTGCATGATTTTACAGTGACCTACTACTATGCCACCAAATTAAAGTCTAAATACACCACAGTGTAAACACCTTAGTCTTCTGTTCAAGACACTTCACAATGTGGCCCCAACTTGTATTTCAGCTCTGTCCTTTTTTAATTCCTTTCAAGCATCTTATGTTCTAACCAGAATGCACCATTTGCAGGTCTCTTCTTCACACTGGGTGGACATCTGTGTTGTTTTTTTTTTTCTATTTATCTTAAAGTGAAAGTACTCTTAAGTCCCTCTGGTGGATGAACCCTCCTACACTTTCACTCCAGGCTCTTCCGGCAGTGGTATTACACCTTCTGGAAGGCAAGGGATTAATTGCCTAGTCAATCATACCTCTAGTCATAAGGGTTGATTCAGGAATGGACATGTGACCCAATCAAAGCCAGAGATGCTGAGATTCTTACTGGGACTTTTGGAGAAAAGACTCACTCTCAACTCTCTATAAAGTTGTGAGACTAGAATTGCTGTTGCTATCATGCTACCATCAGAGAAGAATCTGAGAATACAGATACCCCACAGAGACTGGAGCCAAGAGATGAAGTGCAAGAAACCAAGACTAGGTGACCATGTTTGTACCCCAACTCAAACCCTCTCTGGAGCCACTTTACCACCTGATTTTTCAATTACACAAAGAAACAAGTTTTGTTTTAGCTTATGTCAAAAATTTTACAACAGAATCCATCTAAATTACATCATGCCACAGCTATCTCTCTTAATTCCTCTTCCTTTTTTTGTAGTGTCCAAAATCATTCATCCTTTAGACCCAATTCGAAGTCTACCTCATCCAATAAACAAGCTGCTTCCCTGAGCTAAAAGAACTCTCTCCTCTCTTTGAGTTCCCATAGCACTAGAGTCTTTTGTGACAGATCCCTTACTATACTGTATTAGTTTTTTCTTAGATACTTACGCTATCTCCCTATAGGCTATTGGCAGTTTGGAGGCCACTTGGCAACTTTGTCCAACAACAAGGTGCTTTGGATAAAGTGGAGTCTCAATTTACATTTGTTGACCGAACAGATGAATTAATAAAATGTACTTTGTTTCTGAGTGAGCAGCACGCTATGGGAAGAAGCCAGTTTTGCTTCTTGAGAGGAAGAGAACAAACCCCTGCTAGAGATATTAGGACAGTACAAGCTATCAGATCAAGAAGTAGAGAAAGAGATGGAGTTTGACGAGGGCATAAGCTAGGCAGAACCAGCACCTCACACAAGGAAGCTGTAAGAACCCAGAAGGCAAGTGCTTAGAAAATTCCATTGCTCATTCCACAGCTTCATTTAGTCAAGAATGTCATGAGTGTCTTGGTCAGCTACTTATATACAATCTCTGGATTTGCTACAATTAACTGAGTGCTTTGTACACACCAGGCACTGTGCTAAGAACTTTACATGCATTACCTCATTTAGTTGACAAAATAATTCAATGAGTTAGGTATTTTCCTCCCATTTTACAAGCAAGGAAATTGGGTTCAGAAAGATGAGTATCTTGTTCAATTTCACACAGATACTGTCAGATCCTGGATTTAATCTGAAATGGTAGTCAGTGTGCAAAATCTTTTAAAAAAAAGGTATAAGAAGGAGAAGGGGAAGATAATTAAGGTCAATGGTGGGAGAGAAATGAGAAAAAAAGGACAGGAAACTCCAGATGACTCATTTGCTTAATTTGTTAACTCTAAGAATGATTAAGAGATGAAGTCAAGAGTCCAGGAGAAAGATAGACATGGGAATATTGTGCATCTTCTTTAAAGGTAAGGGAACAATGGAAGAGATCCATTCAGGGGAAGATTTGTGGTAAAGGGTGATAAAGTGCTCAATAATGAGACCTTTCTTATTCAAATAGGATGATTTCAAGGGGAAATGCAAATTTCAGACATTAGAGAGTTTGATATGAATTTATATTAACAACAAATTGAATTTATTCTGGAGACTGTCCCAGCTGGCGCCATGCCAGGACCCCCCTAGGGGACTAAGCTGAAGACTCATCAAGGCCCTTCAGGAATAAAGCAGTATATACTGAAATGCAAGCAGTACCAATAAAAGTTCTAGAAAAGTTTGGGAAATAAATTAGGGTATGAAAAAAAAGTAAAAGTGTGGCAAGGGGAGGATGGAATTAACTATGTCAGATGCTTTTGGTAAGGGATAGAAAGAGACTGGTACATATAGAAAGAAATCAAAGCCATGTTGTAGACATCCCTAGGAATCACTCAGGGGTACACATGCTCACTTATCAAATTAGCAAAGATAAAAATGAATACTAATTATTGAGAAATAGGCACTCATTACTATTGATGGGGCTACAGTTGAATAAATTTTCTGGAGAATAAATAGGTAATGTATATCGAAAGCCCTAAAAATATCAAAATGGAATCAATTAAAACATTAAAAGAATAAGGTACAAGAAGGATTTTTCTAGAAACACAAGAATTGTTTTACATTTGGAAATGTAGTGATATAATTCAATGGAGCTAAAGAAGATAAAAAATGACATTACCAGCAAAAATGCTGAGAAGGCATTTGATAAAATTCAACAGTTTCTGATTTTACAAAAGGATAGTCCACATTTATTGAATACTTACCACATACTGTAAACTGTTACCCCATGAGATAAAAATGCCCATTTTATGAATAATGAAACTGAGGCTAGGAAGTGACAATTCTTCTAGAGCTTAAACACTTAAAACCACTATTCTGTTTTATTTGTTAAATATTAATCTACATAAAAATGCCTATAAATTAAAAATTGCTAAATAGTCCAAAAGAAAAATAGCCTAGGAGATGAACAGGCAATTCACAGAAAAATACAAATGGCAAGCAGACATACCAAAAGAAGCATAGGGTCACTAATAAATAATCAAAGAAATTTAAATTAACACAAGATTGACAAAAATTGAAAAGTGATGTCTGAAAAAGCCTGTCCCTCTAATCTTTACAAGTACTGGATATTTTATAATTAGCTTCTACAGTGAAACAAATAAAGCTTTTATATAATAAAAAGGGAACTGAACACTGAAAGGTCATATAACTGTGTAAACTTACAAAAAATATTTTTGGGTCTTTCCCTTCCCGGTACCCTTACATAAATATCAACCATAAGATGGGCATGAGCTGAGGAGTTAGTGAAGAAAAATAGCACCTTGCCCTATGCTTGCTTTCCTGCCCTGAGCATCCTTTTATGTGTGTATTTGGGGTGGGAGCTGGCCAGGAGGGGGTGGTGGTATGGTGGTGTGGTGGTGGGAGTGGAGGGGGTGGTGGAGGGTGAGGGTGGGGGGTGAATGAGATTTCAAAGCATTTATCTTTTCCCTGATTTTATGAGATAGAAGCAACTAATTTTAAGACAATGCCCAGCCCAGCTGGCATGGCTCATGGTTGAACATGTCAGACCTATGAACCAGGAGGTCAGGGTTCAATTCCTGGTCAGGGCACATGCCCAGGTTGCAGACTCGTGCTGTGGGGGTTGTGCAGGAGGCAGCCAATCAATGATTCTCTCTCATCATTGATGTTTCTATCTCTCTCTCCTTCTCCTTTCCTATCTGAAATAAAAAAAATATTTTAAAAAAGATAATGCCCAATTATTGATAAACCCAAGCAAGCCCTCAGGCTCTTTTGGTGATTTACCACAAAATGAAAATATAAATGTCACATATTACTTGGGTTTGAGTAAAGCAAAATTTTAATTCTCCATTCAGTGCTTTGAAATATGTGTGATTTTAAATATTCTAAAATTTTGGTTAGATTACCATGAAACTACTAATCACATTCCATTCAGTTCAGAGATCTCAAGTGACCATAGCCAATTTGTAATGTCTCCCCATCTAATCTAATAAAAGAGTAATATGCAAATTAACCCCATTCTGTTGTACCCACAAGCCACGCCCACCAACCAATCAGGAGCAAATATGCAAATTAACTCAACTAAGATGGCGTTGGCCACGGTGCTGGAGTTGCCCCCAGGCAATGGAGGAAGCCAAGGCTACTCAAGGCTACAAGTTTCAATTATAGAAAATAAACAAACCCCAGATACCTGCCAGGCAACTCAGGCTTCCAGCAGGGAGGACCAAGGCAACAAAGTTTCAATTATAGAAGTTAAATAAATCCCAGATACCTGCTTCCAGCCAGGCACCCCAGTAGGGACCTGAACCCTGAAGGGGCTGTGGGCAGTCTGAAAGCCATCAGCCCCTCACCCAGGCTGGCCAGGCACCCCAGCAGGTGGACATGTCCAGTCTGAGGGACGCCCCCCCCCCCCCCCCCCCCCCCCCCCCCCCCCCCCCCCCCCGCCCCGTGCACAAATTTTTGTGCACCGGGCCTCTAGTTATATATAATCTTTTACCTGTAAAAAGTTCAACCGGGCTAGAAAATCTGTGATGTAACTTCCTAGGGGCTTAAGACTTGGATATGATCGTTGGGCCCATATTTCTGGAACTTTTCCAACAAGCAAACTTCCGGAGAGTGCCTCTAATGCAGAATCCATTACAACCACACCCTTAATAGCTTTCTCGAGATCTTGTAAAGTGCTACGTATAGTTTTAATTAAACTGCAAGGAAAGCAATTATGTTATCAACATATATGTGAAATAAATATCAACATGGAATCTTTTCAGAAGAAATAGCAGGAATCTCATTCACAGTTTTATAAGGGTGTTTCCCAAAGTATGGTCACTTCTACTTGGCAATGTAAGGTTATTTTAAGTTATACTTAAATAAATATTTTTCATTTTAAAAATTAATAGTTTAAATAAAGTAAATAACATGATTAGTTTTTTTGGTATTATTACATAGAACCAGGCTAATTTAAGCAGAGAATGATTAATAGAAAAATATTACATAAATAATATTACAGGTGACTTTTAAATGTGGAAAAAATTATAAAAGTGTTATACAATGGTTGAATTTGGGAAACTGCCTCCAAACATAAAGCTTATATTCATTTATGCACTTTTAAATAATCTGCTTCCCACTCAGGCCCAAACTGCTAATCTAATCTAATAAAAGAGTAATATGCAAATTAACCATCTCTCTGGGATACCCAAGCCACGCCCACTAGCCAAGCCACACCCACCAGCCAATAAGAGTGGCTATATGCAAATTAACTGAGCCAAGATGGCGGCCGGCAGCCACGGAGCTAGAGTAAACAGCAGGCTTCCGTTGTAACTGCCTGCCTAGGCTGGCTGAGCCTCTGCTCATGGTAACAATGTTTCAATTATAGAAGCCACAGAGCTGAAACAAACAGGAAGCTTCCTTACCTGACTAGGCCTGGGCTTGAAGCAACAGTGTTTCAATTATAGAAGATAAATAAACCCCACAGCAGGGACCCTCCCCCCATGAGGGTGGGGCCATCCTGGGTGAGGGGTTGATGGGTGTTTGCAGGCTGGGCACAGCCCCCCAGTGAGGCTGGCTAGAAGCAGGTATCTGGGATTATTTATCTTCTATAATTGAAACTTTGTTGCCTTGAGCAGAGGCCACAACCAGCCTGCCTGGGGAAGCTTAGCTTCCTCCATAGCTGTGGCAAGCAAGCTTCCTGTTTGCTTTAGCTCTGTGGCTTCTATAATTGAAACTTTGTTGCCTTGAATGGAGGCCACAGCCAGCCTAGGCAGGCAGGAAGTTTAGCTTCCTCCATAGCCAGGGCAAGCAAACCTCCTGTTTGCTCTAGCTCTGTGGCTGCTGGCTGCTATCTTGGCTGTGTTAATTTGCATACAATTGCTCTGATTGGCTGGTGGGTGTGGCTTGGCTGGTGAGAGAGGCTTAGGTGTAATGGAGTAAGGGTCAATTTGCATATTACTCCTTTATTAGATTAGATTAGAGATCCTTACTTCTGGGGCAAAAGGTTATGCAGTTAAATTATGAATTTAAAAAGGGGGAAATTATAAAGAAATGGCAGGTCTTAATAATTTTTTTCTTAAAGCTTTAAGTCAACACCAACTTTTATCAACTTTGATTGGTCACCTTATGGATCACTGGGGATATAGATCCTTACTTGTTAAATCTTTCCATTTCTTGTACTAACACTGTATTCATGCTCTCTTCATACCTCACAGGATACTCCAATAGGGCTGCTTCAATGTCAAAATCACTTGGTAGCTAAGAGAATACATTTTGAAGATCACATGTTACTCTAGAATAGTTTCATTCAACGATAATACTAATATCTAGCACTGAGCAATTACTGTGTACTTGCTTTCTAATCATCATCTCTCTCTTTTTAAAAAATATATTTTATTGATTTTTTAGAGAGGAAAGGAAAGGGACAAAGAGTTAGAAACATCAATGACAGAGTGCTGGAAATTGATTGTTTTCACCAACCTTGGTTGCTCTGAAAGGTCAGAGCTATGTACCCATTAAGTTGAAACATTGTTAGTTAAAGCAAACCCCCACCTGTTAATTACATGTAAATTCTTGCTGCTGGTTTGTTGTTAGAATTTCCTGCCCTAAAGACATAGTTGTTTTCCCATTGCCTTAATAAAAGCTTTGAGCAGGGCCAGAGCAGTGGGCAGTCTTTTCAACTTGAGGTAGACTCCACGCCTGGACCCCCAAGTTCCAAATTAATTCCTTCTGGTCTTTCTCTTCATTTTATGTGCGGCCTCTTCCAGAACCTGGACCCTGAAAGGGAACCCTGAGCCACGCGGGACGTGTAAAGGGCTCCCACAAGAGAGTAACATCGATCAGTTGTCTCCTGCACACCCCCCACTGGGGATATGCCCGCAATCAAGGTACATGCCCTTGACTGGAAAAGAACCCAGGACCCTTCAGTCCGCAGGCCGACGCTCCATCCACTGAGCCAAACCAGTTAAGGCCATCATCTCTTTCTTTGTTGTTTTTTGTTTATCCTCCCTGACCAGAGCTAGGGATTGAGCCTGCAACTGAGGTATATGCCCTTGACTGGAATCCAACCCAGGATCCTTCAGTCCATGGGCTGATGTTCTACCGGCTGAGCCAAACTGACTAGAGCTCCATACATCATCTCATTTAATCCTTACCATTTCCTCTTAGGTGGCCATTATTATATCCATTTACAGATGAGGCATTTAAGTAAAGAGAGGATGAATAACTGCCCAAGGGCACACAGCCAAAAAGTGATCTGTTTAAACCCACAGGTCTTTAACTCCCAAGGCCTATGCTGCAGGACATAGCACTTTGCAGAAGATAAACATTTCTGAAAGGTAGTATAATTTCCTTTTGTAAATTGAATCTTATTTTGTATTGATAAAACTGATGTGCCATTTCATAACTGTTTTATATTGATTTCCAATCAATTATCAACTGGCTTCAAATAGCTTAGTTTATGCTATCAAATAAATAATGTGTGAATGTAGCAGGATTCCATATTGGGAAGAGAAGGCCATCAAGTGTCTGATTTCTATGAGGCACCTCAGGGATGCTTGAGAAGTGATGAAGGGGACTTTGGGACTGATGATCAAGCTGCAAGACATTGGAATTCATACTCTTTAAGGGACAAAGAAGTTTCCCAATCAGAGAAGTACCAAACTAAAAAGAGTTGAGCTGCCTAGAGTATCTCCAGGTGATGGTCCCTCGGTGTTCTAAAGAATCCTAAGTCACCCCAGGTGGTGTCACTCAAGGACACTTTGGCTTAGTACAACCTCTCTACCCCATGTAAGTCCCAGATTCTAGTGCCAGGTAACTTCCTGTTAGGAATCTTTTAAGTGCCACCACTCTGCAAGGGTGAGAACCTTTTCCTACAGAGGTAAACCATGGAAATGATAAGGGATCAGGGGTAAGAAGAAGCAAACAACAAAAGCAGCATTCCAGGGGTAGGGGTGAGAGGAGGCTGGTTTGCTCTACCTCGGGGTGGGTGGGGGGGGCGGGGATCACAGATATTTCTGCTCCACTCTCTTCTCCAGTGGCAGCAGCCAAGTGAGTAGGCTCCTAAGGAGTGATGTCAGACAAGGCTACCAACTGTGAGAGTTGAGGAGTGGTGCTGCCCATGGGCTTTCAAGGCAGATGGACTATGGGTCAGGTTTTGCTATGTCAGAGTGGCTAACACTGTGAGGACAATTACAGTATTTGCCCTAGAGAAGAACTGTGAAGATCTGTGCTTGGGACCATGATGTTTTTTAAAGTTACATTAGTTCTTTATTGAATTTACGACAGAAAAAAGGTGAGAGGGCTAAGAACATTGGGTTGTATTATGAAAAAAAAAGAAAAAGAGTGCTAGCAGCTAATTATGTGCTTTCTCACTTCCTAAGGTAGCCTAAAAACTATTCACTCCTTGATCCAGTAAGTTCAGACCATTTCCTCCATTTTTTAAAAGTAGGTCCATTATTGCTCTGGCTGGTGCGGCTCAGTTGACTGAGGGTTGTCCCATGCACCAGAAGGTCGCTGTTTCAATTCCTGATCAGGGCACATGCCCAGGTAGCAGGCTTGATTTTCAGTAGTGGGTATGCAGGATGCAGCTGATTGATGATTCTCTCTCATCACTGATATTTATATCTATCTCCCTCTCCCTTCCTCTCTTAAATCAATAAAATATATATATTAAAAAAAAACCATGTTTCTCTCTCATTCCTGTTTCTATCTCCCTCTCCTTGTCCCTTTTTCTCTCTGAAATCAATAAAAACATATTTTAAAAATTAGGTCCATTATCTTTGCTTAGAAACGACAGTAAACCATATATGTTCATTAGCTCATCCACAGCTATAGTTCCTAAGAACTTATCATGTGCTAGGTGTTATGCAAAGTACTTTATTTATTTATTTATTTATTTATTTAATTTATAACAACTAATCATCAATTTATTAAAAAAGGGTGATTTAAGCCCTAGCTGCTTTGGCTCAGTGGATAAAGTGTTGACCTGGGACTGAAGGGTCCCCGGTTGGATTCAGGTCAAGGGTACATGTACCTTGGTTGCAGGCTCAATCCCTAGCCTTAGTTGGGATGCGTGGGAGAGGCAACCAATTGATGTGTTTCTCTCATATTGATGTTCCTCTCTCTCTGTCTCTATTCCTCCCTTCCACACTCTCTAAAAATCAATGGAAAATATACTTGGGTGAAGATTAACAAAAATAAAGGGGATGGGGTGAGAAGTTGATTTAATTATCTGCAATGGTGACTCAATACTGATGGAAGCAATCAAGGACTGTGCAAGTCAATGAGTCGCTTGTGGATCTGAAACTGATCCTATCTTAGAACCCTTCCCCCTGACAGGAAGTTTTCTTAAAGTGATTCTGAGAACCTGGGCCGGCATCTGCAATAGTTCTTTCACTTTGAGATTCTTTTCCTTTGCCCCTCTGATCAAGTCAGCATGTACCTTCTCCAAAGATTTTACATTGTGTCTGGTTAGAGTAATTCTAATTAGGAGAATTGCCACCTCTGGTTGTATGGGTGTCTTTCCTGCATCTTTATTTATTTTTTTTAAAAAATAAATCTTTATTGTTCAGATTATTACAGATGTTCCTTCTTTTTTTAATCACCATAGTTCCCCTCCACCCCGTGCCCCCACCCCCACCACTGTCCTCATCCATAGATGTAAGATTTCTGCCCAGTCTCTTCCCACATTCTTCACACCCCCTTCCCCCCAAGAATCGTCAGTCCACTCCCCTTCCATGCCCTTACTTCTATTCTATTCACCAGTATATTCTGTTCATCAGATATTTCTATTGACTTAATTGTTATATTCACTGATTGATAGATATGTATTTGTTGTTACCTTGTTGTTCATAATTTTTATTTTTACCTTTTTCTTCTTCTTCCTCTTCTTAAAGAATGCCCTTCAGCATTTCAAACAATCCTGGTTTGATGGTGATGAACTCCTTTACCTTTTTCTTGTTTGTGAAGCTCTTTATCTGACCATCAATTTTACATGATAGCTTTGCTGGGTAGAGTAATCTTGGTTGTAGGTTCTTGCTATTCATCACTTTGAATATTTCTTGCCACTCCCTTCTGGCCTGCATGGTTTCTGTTGAGAAATCAGCTGACAGTCGTGAGGGTACTCCCTTGTAGGTAACTAACTGCTTTTCTCTTGCTGCTTTTAAGATTCTCTCCTTGTCTTTTGCCCTTGGCATTTTAATTATAATGTGTCTTGGTGTGGTCCTCCTTGGATTCCTTTTGTTTGGGGTTCTCTGTGCTTCCTGGACTTGTAAGTCCCTTCTTTCATCAGGTGGGGGAAGTTTTCTGTCATTATTTCTTCAAATAGGCTTTCAGTATCTTGCTCTCTCTCTTCTTCTGGCACCCCTATAATTCTGATGTTGGTACGCTTGAAGTTATCCCAGAGGCTCCTTATATTATCTTCATACTAGAAGCCCATTGCAGAAAGATTCCTGCGAGAATAGGGCTTCCTGAGCCGGAGTGAAGCAGAGAAGGGAGTGAAGCTCGCTGAGGCAGGCTTCGCTCCTTTCTCTGCTGCCTCGCTTCCCCCCATCTCTGCTGCCTCAGTTCCCTCCTTTCTCTGCCACTTTGCTCCCTCCCGTCTCCACAGTCTCTGCTGCCTTGCTCCCTCCCTTTTCTGCTGCCTCACTTCCTCCAATCTCCACTGCCTTGCTTCCTCCTGTCTCTGCTGCTTGGCTCCCTTCTGCAGCACTTGGCTTCCTTCTAGGCTGTCTTCAGTCTTCATTCTGTGCCTGTGTATACAAATTAACTGCCATCTTGGCAGAATTAATTTGCATATAGTCTCTCTGATTGCCTAGTGGGCATGGCTTGGTTGGTGGGCATGGCTTAGATGTCTCGGAATGGTGGCTAATTTGCATATTACTCTTTTATTAGATTAGATTTTTGGATTCTTTTTTCTATTTAAAAAAAATTTTTTTATTGTTCAGATTATTACAGTTGTTCCTCTTCCCCCCTCATAGCTCCCCTCCTCTCAGTTCCCACCCCACCCTCTGTCCTTATCCCCCCTGCTGTTCTCATCCATAGGTGTACAATTATTGTCCAGTCTCTTCCCGCACCCCCAACACCCTTTCCCCCCTGAAAATTGTCAGTCCAATCCCTTTCTATGTCTCTGATTCTATTCTATTCACCAGTTTCTTCTGTTCATCAGATTTTTTATTCACTTGATTTTTAGATTCACTTGTTGAAAGATATGTATTTGTTGTTCATAATTTTTATCTTTACTTTTTCTTCTTCCTCCCCTTCTCAAAGGATACCTTTCAGCATTTTATATAATACTGATTGGGTGGTGATGAGCTCCTTTAGCTTTTTTTTTGTCTGTGAAGCTCTTTATCCGACCTTCAATTCTGAATGATAGCTTTGCTGGGTAAAGTAATCTTGGCTGTAGGTTCTTGCTATTCATCATTTTGAATATTTCTTGCCACTCCCTTCCGGCCTGCAAAGTTTCTGTTGAGAAATCAGCTGACAGACGTATGGGCGTCCCCTTGTAGGTAACTGGCTGCTTTTCTCTTGCTGCTTTTAAAATTCTCTCCTTATCTTTTGCTCTTGGCATTTTAATTATGATGTGTCTTGGTGTGGTCCTCTTTGGATTCCTTTTGTTTGGGGTTCTCTATGCATCCTGGACTTGGAAGTCTATTTCTTTTACCAGGTAGGGGAAGTTTTCTGTCATTATTTCTTCAAATATGTTTTCAATATTTTGCTCTCTCTCTTCTTCTGGCAACCCTATAATTCTGATGTTGGTACACTTGAAGTTGTCCCAGAGGCTCCTTACACTGTCTTCATATTTTTGGATTATTTTTTCTTTTTGCTTATCCATTTGGGTATTTTTTGTTTCTTCGTATTTTAATTCTTTGACTTGATTCTTGTGTTCCTCTAATCTGTTGGATCTCTATATAATATTCTTTATTTCAGTCAGTGTATGCTTAATTTCTAGTTGTCCTTTTTCATATCCTTGAGGGTCTCATTAGATTTATTGAGGGTCTCACTAAGTTTATGAGTGGTTTCTGGAAAAATTTTGAAAAACCTTATAACCGTGGTTTTGAACTCTATATCCTGTCGTTTGCTTTCCTACTTTTCTGTCATTTGTGATCCGTTTCTTTGTCTCCGCATTTTGGCTGCTTCCCTGGGTTGATAGAGTGGCTTTCTGTGTTAGGTGATCACTGAGAAGAAATGACCTCCAAGCCACTTGGTTATTCGAATCAGCTGTGTCTACAGTGGGAGAACTTCTGTGCTGGAGACACCCTTATGGGGCAAGAGTTGTTTCGGTGGGGCTTTGGTGCTCACTGAGTCTGCCCCAAGTGTGTCCCTTATGAATCTGAGGAGTTGTATTTAGGATTGTAGCACTCAGACCCCTGGGTACACTGGCACTTGTATCTCTAAGAAGTTGTTATTTTAGCCTTTGCCTAAGGCTACTCAGCCTTTTATATGCTAAAGCCTCTGCGAGCAGCTTGGGTGGGGTGGGGTCTTGGGGAGTCTACAGGACGGAGCAACCAGCTATGGCCGATTCTCAGTCCTGCACTGGGTCTCAAGCTGCTCTGGAGTTCCTCCTGCTGCCCAACGGTGCCAGACAGTGCCCAATGGTGTCAGACAGCCCAGCTCCTCCCTGTATGGTTCTGAGTCCCCAGAAACTCACCTGGAACTGGAGTTCAGAGCCGTCGGGAGCTTGTGCCTCCCTCCAGTACGAAATGCTTCCAGCCCTTTCCACGAGCCCCTTCACGCACGCCTTCGTACCTCTGCACTTTATTTCTGCACCTCCTCTGAGTCTCAGTCTCTTTCTAGTTGTAGAATTTCCACTCAGCCAGCCTTCCTGTGGGTCTGGGTGATGTCCATTTTTTCTTTTCGTTGTTGTTTTAAAATGGTTGTTGTTGTTTTTAATGTTGTTTTAAAATGGCTGCAATTCCTGTGTTTACCTATGCTGCCATCTTGGTTTCTCTGGATTCTTTTTGCTTTTTGCTTTTCTGGTTGGCTGTTTTTTTGCTTCTTCGTATTTCATATCTTTGACTTGATTCTTGCGATCCTCTAGTCTGCTGTTGGCTCTCTGTATATTATTCTTTATTTCAGTCACTGTATGCTTAATTTCTGATTGGTCCTTTTCCATTTTTTTTTTTTTTTTGGTTATTTTCATTAAGATCCTTGAAGGTCTCACTTAGTTCCTTGGTGGTTCGTAGAAGATTCTTGAGTAGCTTTATAACTGTGGTTTTGAACTCTATATCCAATTGTTTGTTTTCCTCCATTTCTGTCATTTGTGATCTGTTTCTTTGTCTCCGCATTTTGGCTGCTTCCCTGTGTTGATAGAGTGGCCTTCTGTGCTAGGTGTCCTATAGGGCCTAATGATTCAGCCTCCCCAGTCACCTGGGGTGGACACTCTTGGTGTACACCTTTGCGGGCTGGGTGCACAGTCTTGTTGTAGTTAAGTCTTGATTGCTGTTGGTGTCACTGAAAGGAAATGACCTCCAGGCCTTTCTCCTCATTGTTTGGGGTTTGGAACTTTTGGATTTCTGTCTCAGCTGCAGTCTGTTAGGTTAGGCTGCAGGCAGACAGGCCCACAGCTTGGGTGGGGTTGTAAGTTGGGTGAGGTGGGGTCTCAGAATCACCGGGGCGGAGCAACCCATGATGGCTGCCCCTCAGCCGGCTCCACAAGTTTTCCCTGTTTTGGCGTCTCCACACCCTGGCATCTGCACACCTGAGTCCCCAAGTCTCCACATCAGTGATCGCTGCGAACAGCTCTGCTAGAATGCCACTGTCGTCTTCCACCCCGTTGCCAGACCGCCCACAATGCATTCAGTGCGACTCAAGAGCTTGTAAACCCCTTGCAAGCCGTGGACCCAGGTGCAGCTGCCGCCACCGTTTCGCCCGCACTGCCACCATTTTGCTTGAGTCCGTACCTCTCTGTTTTGGCGCCGAGAACTTCTACTCAGTCTCAATGCACTCCTTCTCTTGCCTTCTAGTTGTAAAGCTTCCACTCCCTTGGTTCTAGAGGATGGCCGTCCAGCTTTATAGTTGTATTTTTTAATGTGGTTGTGGGAGGCTGCGCATTCAGGTATATGCTTTATGCCGCCATCTTGGTTGTCCTTTTCCTGCATCTTTAAAAGCCTTGGCTGCAGAGCACTTTCCAGACCACTTGCTCTTGGGCCAGAGTGAACAGCAGTGAGTCAGGAGCAGGAGCAAGGCAGATGGGGCTTCGCTGCTATGCAACCCCGACTTCTTTATTTATTTTTAAAATTTATCTTTATTGTTGAAAGTATTATTAACCCTCTCCCCCCATTAACTCTCTCCACCTTGCACCCGCTCCTCCCAGCTTTAACCATACTACTGTCTGTGTCCATGGGCTATGCATATATACATATAAATTTCCGGGTTAATTTCTCCCCACCCACCCCCTCCTTTCCTCTGAGATTCAACAGTCTGTTCCATACTTCTTGTCACCACTTCACCGATCTGGAAACTAATGCTCAGAAAGGTAAAATATCTCACACAAGGTCATAATGCTCTTAAATGGTGTTTTCAGATTGCCATTTCAGTAACATTTTGATTTATTTTAATTATCAGCAACATATTTTAAACTAAAATTACCTTTTGGAGAATATCTCTGCTAATTTCAAGTAGAATATGGTCAGTACTTCCTGAAGATCCTGTCTTTTTGGAGCCTCCCTGGGTGAGAAGCAAGGACTCAAAGAGGACTTTTGTTTGTTGAAGATCTTTGGAGATATCAACATTTTCATGTAATCCAAATACCTCAGGGTGCTGAGTAAATGGAAGTTTCTACCAGAATAGATTAAGCAAGCATCACATTATCACTGGATACATTAATTCAAAAGGTAGACATGTGCAAACCAAAAAGGGTTAAAAATCAACCAAACAATGGAATCAAACTTTTCTAATTTTCAATAATTATTAGAAACAAAAGATATTGAAAATTGATTGAAATAATAATACTTGTCTAACTCTATACATTACCTTAGAATTGTTCACTATTTGCTTTTTAGAAAAACCACACTTAAATCTAACCCTATTTTCAGTGATATCAGTTACCTTAATGAATTCAATGTATTCATTATAGGAGCCTTTTGGAGGTGCAAAATAGTTTCCACTGGGAGAAAATTTATAATTAGGGTTTTCAATTATGTGTGTATTATAAAAGTCAGCCAGCATGGTTAAGAGGAGACGTCTGTCCCAATCATCTGTCACTCTTCCTCCATAGTTACACTCCCCAGTCAGGTAAGAGATAGCTTCAAATGGAATTGTGTCATATTCATTTAAAAATAACTGAAAAAAATGAAACATAAAACAAGAAAAACAAAGTCTTTCACTTCATTTCTATTTTAAGATGACATTAAATATCTATCTATCTATCTGTACATACAGAAGTGGGGTTGAAAGAGTTATCACCATGGGTTATCTTGGGTGACCTTTTGGAGGTCACATGTCATAAAGGCCCTCATCACAGCTAAAAAACATAAAAGTATTAATATTCTGTGTTTACCTAATTGGGCAAGTTCACTTCCTAATTTTGGTTTTCTTAAAACTAGGAATAGTACCAACCTTATACAGTAGCTGTTAGAATTAGAATATAAGTAATGTGCCTAGTTCAAAGTCTGAGTTAGTAGGGACTCACAGTGGATATTTATTTATTTATTTATTTGGAAGGAGCCTGCCGACCATCTGAATGTCTCACACTGAGTCCTAGCCTCCCTTATAGCTAAAGCCTACACCTCTGACCTGGGCTTAGCTCCTCAGATGCATTCATCCTAGACTGAACTAAGAACAGCAAAGAATCATTTTTTATGATATCAGAGGGCCTACAGAAGACCAGAGTGTGTGTGGCAGGTTTGTGAGCTGCAGTGTCTAATATTCAAGAAAAGTAGAGGCTCAACTCCTACCAGATATGATGTGACTCTGAATATGACTCTGGGTGCCTTGGTTCTCCAGCCATCTTGGTCTATGACCTACCCAATATTCTTTCAATAAATTCCTTTCTACTTAAGTTAGACAGCCTGTTTCTGTTGACTAATACAGCAAAATTGTTGAGTTCACTGAGTGGAGAAGAGTACAGGATAGCGAGGGCCTGTATAAAGCCAACACTGAGGAAGCACTGCAAAAAGACAGGGTCCTAATGACAACGCTTTTGCTGAATCAACCAATTTCCAGAGCCTGTCCTTCCTCTGAACTTTTTTTTTTCTTATGTGAGATAAGTTTCATTATGGTTTAAGCCAGTTTGAATCAGATTTTCCATTATTTTTAGCAGAAGAAAAATTCAGATGGAGATAGTGCTTCATAAACCATAGTTGCAATTATTATTGCTATCTATCTACCTATTGGTGATGTTGAGAGAATTAAGTTTTTCTAAGCAAAGGGCCTGATACATAGTTATCCTCCATTAGTGTTAGTTCCTTTCTAATTTTACCTGCAGTTGTTGAATACTGATGCGTAAGTCTGATTCATTAAATCCATATGGAATATTCCACCCAAGAGGACCAAATTTCTTTCTCTCTTGTACGAGGGCATGAAAGAAACAAACTCCAAAGAGCAACTTCTCCCATGCCTTTAATATAAAAATTATACAACAAGAAAAAAATTCTGATCAGATTTCCTTTAGTTAAGCAAGTGATTTTTTTCATTGTAAGATTCTGTGATCATATATCGCTAAAAACTTCTACTTAAAAAGTATTAATGTTATGACTTAATACCTCCAAAGCTAGAAAAACTACAATATTAAAATTCATTAAAATGTAATGATTTTACCATTTACCAAAGTATTGGCTAATAATACCTTGTATTCATAGGTACTTATAACTTTAATACTTAACTGTTATCCTATAGACTCACTGGCACATGCTTGAGATTACAAGTATAAGAGAATATGTAATTATTATCCTACTAGAGGCCTGATGCATGAAAATTCATGTAAGAGTAGGCCTTCCTTCCCCCAGCTGCCAGCACTGGCTTCCCTTCGGCACCCAGGACCCAGACTGTTGGCACTGGCATTCTTCTGGCACCTGGGACCCGGGCTGCTTCCCTCCTCCTGCCACCCACAGGCACCCAGGACCCAGGCTGGCTTCCCTCCGGCCCCGGCTTTGTTAGGAAAAATGTCAGAATGATGTCTGGTCTAATTAGCATATCACCCTTTTATTATTATCTAATCTAATAAAATAAAAGAGAAACATGCAAATTGACCGTTACCACCAGCCAATCAGAGCGGCTGTATGCAAATTAACCCGGCCAACAGCCATGGAGCTAGAGCAAACCAAAGGCTTCTGTTGCAACTGCCTGCCTAGGTTGGCTGAGCCTCTGCTCATGGCCACGTCCACCAGCCAATCAGAGCAGATGTATGCAAATTAACCCAGCTAAGATGGAGGCCAACAGCCATGGAGCTAGAGCAAACCAAAAGCTTCTGTTGCAACTGCCTGCCTAGGCTGGCTGAGCCTCTGCTCACAGCCACGCCCACCAGCCAATCAGAGCAGCTGTATGCAAATTAACCCAGCCAAGATGGAGGCCAACAGCCATGGAGCTAGAGCAAACCAAAGGCTTCTGTTGCAACTGCCTGTGTAGGCTGGCTGAGCCTCTGCTCACAGCCATGCCCACCAGCCAATCAGAGCGGCTGTATTCAAATTAACCCAGCCAAGATGGAGGCTGGCAGGGCGGCTCTGCACTGGGAGCCTCCATGGCCGGCTGGCATAGCTGTGCCAGGTGTGTCAGCTCAGTGGGAGGGGGGGTCTGGCCTGGGGCCTCCTCGGGTCGCCCAGGAGCAGCTGTCCTGGGTCTGCTGCCTAGTTGCGCCCCCCGGGAGCCTTCCAGGAGTATCCAGGAGCGCCTGTCCCAGGTCCACTGCCTGGCTCCAGCCCCTGGGGGCCTTCCCGGGGTATGCAGGAGCACAGGGCCTCTGCAGGGTGTGCAGGAGCAGTCGTCCTGGGTCTGCTGCCTGGCTTTGCCCCCCGGGGCCTCTGCGGGACATCCAGGAACACCTGTCCTGGGTCCACTGCCTGGCTCTGCCCCGGGGGCCTCCGCAGGGTGTCCAGGAACACCCGTCCAGGGTCCACTACCTTCATCCGCCCCCCAGGGGCCTCCACAGTGTGTGTGGGAGCATCTGCTGCACAGTGCGGAGAATCCGAAGCCAGTTCACTGCCCAGCTCCACCCCGGGTGTGTTTGCTCAGCAGCAGGGCCCCACCGAGGGATTCTGCACCAGCGTCCGCCCCTGGCTTGCCACCCAACTCTGTGCCAGGTGTGTCTCCTCAGCGGTGTGGGCCCACCAGGCGTGTGCAATTGTGGGTCCTCTGGTGGGAAACGTCCAGGCCTGCACTCACCAGCCCTCCCACCCCCCAATGCACGAACCCTGAAGGGGCTGTGGGCAGCCTGAAAATGGCTCTCAGCCCCTTGCCCAGGCTGGCCATGCATGCCAGCAGGTGGACATCCCCCCCAAGGTATCCCAGATTGCATGAGGGCACAGGCCAGGCTGAGGGACCCCCACCCGCCGAGTGCACAAATTTTTGTGCACTGGGACCCTAGTAGATATAATAAAAGTGTAGTATGCAAATTGTCCCCTTGACTGGGAGTTCTTCTAGGAGTTAGACTAGGGGGCAGGGTTGGCTAGAGGAAGGAGGGAGACCCTGGTCAGTGGCAGGTGGTAGGGGGAAGGGAGAGAGTACTTGGCTGGCCAACGCCAGAAGCTAGGGACCCTACCAGTGCATGAATTTCATGCACTGGGCCTCTAGTGTTATGAATAATTACCAATATATAGTTTCTGATTTTGTGACTTTCCATTTGGATATCATTTTTGGAAAACATTGTTTATTTACTTTCTCCATGGTATCTTCACATGCATGTCACATGGGCCTCTCACTAGTAAGCCTGTGATAGAACTCTGAAGGATGGCCTCCCATCCCTTTGAGATTCCTGTAAGTAAATTTCAAGTATGTTACACAGTCTGTATTTTAAGTTAAGCCATCTCAAACTTAGCTTCAAATGTCATAAAAATCCATCCAGCTATTTTCATGTGATATGGTAGTAGAAACTGTTTCTGTAATATTAAAATGAAAGTATGCCATGGCTTAACTGAATAGCTATTCTTGAAATGTTGTACATAAACCAAAGTTTATTTTACATATACTAGATGACTGTTGTGGTGATACATTTAATAGGGGAAAACCTTTTGTCATTGAGAGCAATCAACTAATTTAGGTGTTTTCTCCAAATATTTTCATATAATGGGTTTCTTGAGGTGACAATTTACATATTCTAAAAACACTCTTACATATATATATATATATATATATATATATATATATATATATATATATAATCTTTTTCTGAAGGCAGCATTCCCCTATACCCCCATATGTGTTTTTTTCCAACTGATCTCTGAATTACATTTTCCAGGGCACATTTTGTGACTAAACCCAAGGTGGCAGCAGGCTGATATAATCATCTACCTAAAGATATATCATCAACCGAGCATCAGTGGGATCTGCCTTTTGGCTTGTTTTCTATGATGTGTTGCTGGTTTGTGTTGACTCATCCAAATTCCTTAGCAATGCATATAAAGATTTTCACAGTCTTGTCCCTATATTCTTTGCCACTCTTATCTCCCATTAGTCAAGCCAAAATAAGATACTTGTTGTTCTTTCAACAGCTTTGTCATAATTCTGTGTCTTTAGGCAAACTTCTTGTGCCTACTTCAAATGTCACTTCCTCCAAGAAGTTTTCCTCAATCACACAGAAATGGGAAGAGACAGAGTGATTTGGATATCAAATCCCACCTGTAACACTAGTGAGCTATATTACTTAGACACTTTATTTGATTTGCCTGGATTCTTACTTAAAAAAACAATGTTGTGATGATAATACATATATTATAGAGTTATGAGGCTTGTATATTCCTGCTGGTGTTCAATAAATAATTGTTTCCGGAGGGAAGATGGCGACCGGCAGGAAGGCAGGGAGGGAGAGACTGTGAGAGAGCCAGGGAGCGATACAGGAGTGTGTGGACGTGTGTGGTGTGTGTGTGTATGAATTAGGGACAGTTAGATTCTGCAGGTCTTCTAAGGAGTTGCCAAACTAAGCAGTCTTAGATGGTGGAGCCCCGCTCCCAGTGCAGACACTCCTGGGCGGCCAGTGCAGGCACAGAGACCACACCATCTTGAGAAACAGAGCTGCTTGTGACTAGGATCCTGGCCTCAGCACCACCCAGTCTGGTCTCAGACGCAAACCAGGACCCTGCAGCCACTGGGGACAGAGACCTGTGACCACAGCTACGGACCCATGGACACCAAGAATCCAGACATCCAGGCGGCAGATCTCTGTGAGTAACAGAGCCCATCCCCCTCCCCACAGGCTCACGTGATAGACCCACCTCTCGCTTGGGCCTCAGCGCTGCTACAGGAATTTGAGCCTGGGAATGCGTGAATTTTGGGAATCTGTTCCCCACAGCACAGGGCTTTGAGCCTAGGAACGCGTGACTCTGGCTGTCTGTTCCCCAAGATGAGGGGCTGCGGGAAATTGAGCATGGGAACGCAGGATCTCTGGGAGTCTGTTCCCCACAGTGCGGGGCTGTGGGAATTTGTGCCTAGGAACTCGCGAACACTGGGAAGCCTGATCCCCGCAGCATGGGGCTTTAAGCCTAGGAGCGCGCGACTCTGGGTGTCTGTTCCACGAGGCGCGGAACTGCAGGAATTTGAGCCTGGGAACTGGCGAACTCTGGGAGTCTGTTCCTTGCAGCATGGGCTCTGGGATGCCTATTCTCTGGGCAGGAGGCAGCACTAAGCACCAGTGATTTGATTCTGTTTCTTATCACATGCGCCTGGGTTCCCTGATTCCCAGTGCATTCCCAGAGCCAGTGGCTCCAATTCTTGGTGCATGTGCACACAGGGACCCTGATTCTCAATGTGAGGCCACGCAAAGCAACAGAGGCGCCAATACTGGATTCTTGGGGAACTCTGATTCCTGGCACACACTAGAGGGCTCTGATTTTCAACACACTCCAGGGGGATCTCTGTTTCAGCTCGATGCAGGCCGGGTCCCTGGTTCTCAGTGTGCACACAAGGCCACACTGAGCACTGGCAACACTGACTCTGAGCGAGCCTGATTCCCACCAACTGACAACAACCAAACATCTTAGTGTCAGAGCTCTTCAGTGACACTAGGGTGGTGAGAAGCTCCCACTGCACATGGCTCAGGCCCACACAATTCCACGTTTGAAACTTCTGGAGACAGTCAGAATGGGAAGACGACACAATCCCCAGAGGAAAGAAAATGGGGAGTTGCCAAGAAAGGAAATTAGTGAAATGCAACATGACAGAAAAAGAATTCAGAGTAATGGTTGTACAATTCATTCACCAGATGGATGAGAAAATCAACAACCTATGCAAGAATCAGGAATAAATGAAAAGTGATATAGCTACAATCAAAAACACCATGGAAGGTTTCAACAGTAGACTAGAAGAAGCAGAGGACCGAATTAGTGAGTTAGAAGATAAGGTAGAGAAACAAGCTCAATCTGAACAGCAACTGGAGAAAAAAATTAAAAAGCAGGAGAGCCTAAGGAAGCTTTGGGATGACATGAAATGAAGTAACATATGCATAATAGGGCTGCAAGAAGGACAAGAAGAGTGGCAAGGATTAGAACATCTATTTGAAGAAATAATGACAAAAAACTTCCCAGATATGGGGAGGAAAAAGTTAGACAAGTACAGAGAGTTTAAAGTAAGATAAACCCCCCAAAAAAGATCCACACCAAGACATATCATAATAACATTGGCAAATGTACAAGAAAAAGAGAGAATCTTAAAGGCTGCAAGAGAGAGAGAGAGAGAGTTACATACAAAAGATCCCCCATCAGATTATCAAATGATTTCTCAACAGAAACACATCAAACTAGAAGGGAATGGGAGGAGGTATACAAAGCATTACAAAGCAAAGGACTGAATCCAAGAATACTCTATCCAGCAAGACAATCAATCAAAATTGAAGGGGAAATCAAGATCTTCGCTGACAAAAAAAGGCTAAAGGAGTTTATCACTACCAAGCCAGCAATGCAAGAAATGCTAAAGGGAATACTGTAAAAAGAAGAAATAAAAAGGTAAGAAAGTACAAAAATAGAAATGACTTCAAACAAGTACCTTTCAATAATAACTGTAAATGTAAACAGACTAAATGCTCCAATCAAAAGACATCGAGTGGCTAAATGGATAAAAAGACATGACCCACATATATGCTGTCTACAAGAGACCCACCTCAGAACAAGAGACTCACACAGACTGAAAGTGAAGAGATGGAAAAATATCTTCCAGGCAAATGGAAAGGAAAAAAAAGCTAGGGTAGCAATACTTATATCTGACAAAATAGATCTCAAAGTGAAGGCCATAACAAGAGATAAGGAAGACCACTTCATAATACTAAAAGGATCGACACAACAAGAGGATATAACCCTGATCAACATATATGCACCCAATGCAGGAGCACCCAAATACATAAAAAAACTCCTGGAAGATATCAAGGGAGAGATCAACAACAACACAATCATAGTAGGAGACTTAAACACACTACTGACATCACTGGATAAATCATCTGGACAAAAAATCAGCAAAGATACAGCAATCCTAAATGATTCACTAGATCAGATGGACTTAATTGACATCTTCAGAACATTTCACCCCAAAGCCACAGAATATACATTCTTCTCAAGTGCACATGGGACATTTCAAAAATAGACCACATATTGGGTCACAAGCGAAGTCGTTCTAAATTCAAGAAGATTGAAATTATATCAAGCATCTTCTCAGATCACAATGGCATAATATTAGAAATAAACTACAACAAAAACAATCCAAAAAACTCAAACACTTGGAAGCTGAATAGCATGCTACTAAATAATGTTTGGGTTACCAATGAGATCAAAGAAGAAATTAAAAACACTCTGGAAACTAATGACAATAAAAGCACAACAATCCAAAATCTATGGGACACAATGAAAGCAGTCCTGAGAGGAAAGTTTATAGCTCTACAGACCTACCTCAAAAAAACAAGAAAAAATGATAGTAAATCATCTAACTCTACAACGCCAATAATTATAAAGAGAGTAACAAAAAAAAAGCCCAGAGTGAGTAGAAGGAAGGAGATAATAAAGATCAGAGCAGAAATAAATGACACAGAGACCAAAAAAACAATATAGAAGATCAATGAAACCAAGAGCTGGTTCTTTGAAAGAACAAGATTGATGAACTGCTAGCCAGGCTCACCAAAAAGCAAAGAGAGAGGACATAAATAAACAAAATCAGAAATG